>AFIY01000739.1:0-48693 GCA_000223825.2 Zymoseptoria passerinii SP63
AGACGGGCGCCAGTCCCTTACAGCTATTACGTAGTTATACCGGCTCCGAGGTCGCTCCTTATCTACTCCGTATTATATAGGAGTATAGCTTTAAGCGGTCGATTAGTACTATTACGGCTAATAACGCTTCTACTATAGATATAGTATATTACGTACTCGAAGATCTACTCTTAGGCCTAGATCCCCCGGTAAAGTAGTCCGTAGTATACTATCGTCTCTACTACTAAGGCTATGTTATTAATATTACTAAGGTATACTACCGGCATATCGGTATTATTACCGTTATATACTAACGTCTTACCTTATAGGATAGATTCCTTAAGGTTAAGGACGGGGAGGCGATGCGGCTCGCTCTTAAGGAGGCCGTACGCTCCGGTACGCCGCTCGATATAGTTATTAAGGAGGCTTCGTAGCTCTCCGGTAACAAGACTAGCTAGTAGGCGGCTATGCTAATGTAGAAGCTATATTAGCTTACGCTCGTACTCCGGTCGACCGTCTTACTAAACGAGTTTAAGGTGTTGTTAGGTAGTCGTACCTTCTCTAGGCCTAGAGATACTCGCTAGTATACGTAGATTAACTATATTATTACGGCCTTTTAGCTTAAATCGCCTATTACTTAATTTATCGACGAGTATCTAGCCCTCTACTACCTCGAGCTATCGCGAAAAGAGTAGTAACTACTTAACGATATACTATAGTTCCTACTACTATTTAGAGAGGTCTATAAGGACCTCGAAGGCGATAACCTTACGCTTAAGCTTATATAGGAAGATATAGATATACTCGTTACTTACTTTAAAGCCGCTTTTACTAAACATAGTAACAACGAATAGTTTACTACCTATCTTACTACCGTATAGTTCCTCTTCGACAAGTACTACGTAAAGCTCGATAAATCGCTATTACCTATCGCTATAGTCCTCCTCTATCCGAGCTTCCGGAAGAAGTACCTTACCGATAGCTAGAAGAGGGTATAGATTAAACCCGGTATTATACGAGCTCCTAACCTCTAGATAGAGGAATATAAGTATATACTATTACGTATATTACTAGATAGATATAGACTATTCTCGAAGCCCGCTATTATTATTACGTACTCGAACGGTAATACCGAGCCGAGTTTCTTCTAACTCTAGAGAGTACGTAAGCGCTAGCGCCTTAACGCTAACGCCGAAGCCGGTAACGAGTTCGAGCGCTTTATCGCCTAGGATCCTATTATACTCGGTAACTAAGACCCTATTACGTAGTAGACGTAGCCCTCCTAGTAGATCGCCTTCCCTCGGCTCTTAGTAATAGCAATCGACGTACTCTCGGCGTAGCCTATATCCGCTAAGGTAGAGCGTATCTTCTCGATAGCTAGACGTACTATATTATAGGACCGTACGTCGCTATATATAGATACTATCGAGGCGACCGAGATAGTAAAGAGTTAGTAGTAGAATAGCTTCTTGGATCTTAGCGACTACGGTAGTAGTAACGAAGAGGAGGACCTCTTAATAAGCGGTAGACTTAGTAATAACGGTAATAACGATAATATAAATATACTAAGGGCGATATCGCCGTATAGCTTATACCTTAGCTTAGTTAACCTCTCGTTCGGTAGTAGTAGCTAGTAGAGCAATAGCTAGTAGAGCAACAGCTAGTAGAGCTAGTTATAAGCGGCGGCGATAGTAGTAGTACTATACTATAAACACCTAATAGTAGCGACAAGTAGCGTCTAGTCCTTATATAGTAATAACCTCTACTTAATTCGTCGATTGCCGTAATAAAACTCTTACTTATTAATTACCTATAACAATTATATAGTTAGCTAACTAGTCGTTTACTGTTAAATAAGTCTATTTACCGTTAAATAAGCCTATATACTATTAATTTCGAATGCTAAGAATACTATAATACTAAGAGTATATAGAAGTAGCTCCTAGAGCGATAGCAGTTAGATTCGTTATATAAGCGTATATGTTTATTATTAAATACATGCCGTTCATTATTAAATAGCCTCGTTTACCGTCAAATGCGGCTGCTTACTATTAATTCAACCTCCTTCCTAATGGGGAAGGGCGCCGAGCACTACTAACCATATGCTCCACTTTATTTATGAATCCTCATAATTCAACGACCTCCTTATATCTTATTAAGAGCGCTCGATTAATGAATCCTCATATATAAGGATTCATTAATCCGTCGCATAATGACAGCTCTGCTAGTAATACCATGAACTCCTGAGCCGGTTTCCCACAACGCATGTTAGACCGTGAACCCTCTCAGCCTCAGAGTGACTTGACTCTGCTCCTGATTCACCACGCAATCGCTGGCAGCAGATGGCTGGGATGCTTCGCGTGCCGAATCGTGAGTTGACTTTCGAAGCCTCTGAAAGTCTTGTGGAAGTCATCACTGGCGGCGCTATGCCTCCAGACGAACTGCGTGACCGGCTGTCCTGACGAGAGTTTGAGGACACAGTTATTGGTGCTCTCGCTCCAATCCTTCATGATCCGATCCACCTTGTCGGGATGAGTTGCGGTATCGCCGATGAGTATAGAGGCTCTCCCAACTTGTTGTCGCAGCGGTGCAGGTTCGATCAGCTGAGCACTGCGGGAGTAGTAGATGACACGTTTCCAGTCTTCGGTTGTATGTTTGAGGGCTAGTAGGCTCTGCTTTTGCAACAGCTTGCGCGGCACTTCGATGCGGAGAAGACAGACTCCAGCAGGCGCGGCTAGGGCTTTGCAGAAGTTTGCGTACATCTGCGCAGCTTCGAGATCGGGCGTCCAGTATTGAGCCATTGCCGTCGAGAAATCTGTAGGGGGAATGCTGTTCAGGTTGTCCATGTTGAAGACTCCAGTGCGTAGCGGCTGACTCCAGATCTTCTCCGCCCTCAAGCGAGTGACACCTTTCCACAGTGGTATGCAGGCGAGCTTCAACGGCTGGCCGTCTTTTGTGACCGTCTTGGCACCATCGCGGTCCCAGAAAATGGTCTCGACATCTTTGCCGACACCTTGTCCAGTATTCTCATCGAGCTCGGTACTTGTCAAGGCGTGGACGCGGATGGAATTGCGAGGACCTGAATCTGGGATGCCGCCCTCTGCGCGCAGCTTGCTCAACCTGTGGACCGACAGGAGATATTCCCACCGCCATTCAGTCGCATTCGTAACCCACTTCGCCGCCGATTCAGTCAGGCGAATACCTTTGTAGGCTTCACCTTGATCTGTGATGGCACTCACAAGTGCTTCGTTGGCACCTATTTTCCGGAGAGCTGGACGCCAATCTTCGTTGGATGCGTGAGTATCGCAGCCCTCATTGTCCACAAGCTCGTGCAAGAAATCGTGCACGAAATCGCCGAAATCACCGTGGTAAGACTCTCCGATCTGAAGCCATTTCTGCCAGAATTGACGAGCACGTGCGTCGTGGAAGCCAAGCCAGGTGAGAGTTTCTTCAGACTCGAGGACCACAGGTACGTCGACATACTGATCAGGTTCTGTAGAGTCAGTCCGTGGACTGGAGTTGTCACTGCTAGGGTCGCTGAAGCGACTGAGATTGTTCGAAGTAGTTGTCGACTTGGAGCTGTTCGAATTTTCGCTTGAGTGGTTCTCGAGGCGGCGTTGACTGGCGCGCAAGGTGCCTGCCGTTGGCGTCGATGGGAATGACGGGTCATTGCCGCTGAATGTGCGGCGAGATTTGGACATTGTGTGCGCAATGAGTGATAGTGTAAGTGTGCTGTCGGTGAGCGAAGTATTGTTGGAGATATCTGAACTTTTTGTCAGACGGAAGGAGACGTCGAAAAATTATGGCAGCTGTGACTCATTGGCTTGTAATTCTACCAACGGCAGCGTCGAGTGAAGACGAAAATATCCAATGGGTCTGTGACGAAGGTTTGAAACTTACCACATTTTGACGAGCAAGGAGACGCAGGAGTGAAAGGTGATCATTTTGTCATTGCAGATTATTGCCAGGTCTCGGGCAATAGAGAATCGATCCCATCATCGAAGTCCTATGGCATCTGTTGTCTTCCCGGCGATGGTCATTCTCAGCAAGCAACACAGCTTTTCCGGAACATCCACCCCAGCATTACAACACATTCATCTTCCCCAGCAACCAACCTGCGGCACCAGAAGTCTCTTGACTGGTAGGATCATGCGAGAGCAGTTCACCACCCGAGAACACTCTCACATTAAAGCACGTTTCATGTCCTCCAGCATCTGCGTCTTGATGCTCGCACGCATCTCCTCCTCCCACTGCATCTTCTCTTTAGCCGACTCCTCCTTGACCTTCAGGTTGTCATTTTGCCACTGCGCTCTCTCCTCGACCAGACTCGCCTGAATGACCCGCAAGTCATCTGCCCACTGTGCAGTCAGCTTGATGTTCTCCGCATGGATACGCTTCTGAGTCTCAATCTCCCACTCGGCCTTCTCGTCAGCCAGCTCCTTCACTCGCTTGGATTCCAGCTTCGCTTGCTCGTGGTACCACTGAGCGTGCCACTCGATCTTTCCCTTCGCCACCTGTGCTTCGACTCTCGTCTGGATCAGGGCCGCAATGCTCGCTTCACCCGCCGCCATGGTCTCGTCGATGGCTTGGAGTACGTGAATAGTCAAGACCTCTTTGAGGTCTTCAGTGAGGGTTGTGTCGGCGGCCACAATGCTGAGATCTTCATCATGGGGCATCTCGATAGTTGTGATGGCGCATGTTGGAGAGGAACTCTTGTCGGCGGGAGCTACCTCTGGCGAGACAGACTGAGGAGGTGTCGGTTGCTGAGTCTTGGTGATGGTGGCTCCTGGATCAGTGAAGGTATTGGTGACTGTCGGAAGAGGCGCATTCGAGCGCATGTGCGGAGGAGTGATCTTCGCCTTCTTGACTGGCACCACGGGCGCTGGCTTTTCCGCAGTAGTAGACTTCACCTCAATCTTCATCTCCTCCATCGGCGTGTGCTCGCCAGACTTGCACTTGAAGTCCACGTTCTCTCTGCCCAACTCCTCGATCGCGCGATCTTGAAGCGTCGGCATCAGATTATTCATACGACCCTCCCAAGCGCTATCATCCTTATCCTTGGGCAAGTGCCAGCCGGGCAGCATCGGGGTGCCGAGATCCTCTGACTTTGTGAGCTGAAGCCACATGCACCCGCCGCAGAGGCTCGAAGAGTGATCGTTGATGTATGTCTTGATGGCGGTATCGAGTTGGTCAAGTTCCATGTGAGCGTTGGTGATGAAGTCCTGACAGGTGTCCGGAAGTTGAGCTGCTGCATCTTGACAGAACTGCACAAGCATCTGCTCGTAAGCGCGGCCTTTGAGTAGTGCGGCGGCGGCCATGTTGGACTTGGCGGACATGGTGGGTGTGATGAAGTTGGGCGAGATTTTCATGTTTGCGCAGACGTTGCAGGCGGCGACGGCGCCGCGTTTGTCTTTTACCCGCAGCGCGCTTGAGCGCTGACGCCACATCCGGAACAACATCACTTTCCGCCGTGACGAAGTCCACATACTGACGTTTGTCTTGCCTCGTTTCCAGTTCTGTGGCCAGACTGCGTGTCAAGGAGAAAAGTGTTGTGAAGGCGGAGGACTCAAATTGCCTCAGGAGGACCGGGCAGCGCGGATGGAGTGTCCTTCTTTCAATCAGATGTATGAAGCCTCATCTCAGTGACTAGCAGGACCATTATGCCCAAATGGAAACTCGCAATCTTCATCCCACGCCTCTCGCATCCCTCCTCGAGTCTGCCGCATAACCTACCACACCCGCCTCCCTCCAGTCAACCCACTCGCCGCCAGCCAGACTCGCACTCCTCAGCCTCTCCAACGAAAGACCACTCTCCTTTCTCCTCTTCATGACCTTGACGGCACCGTAAATCGAAGGTCCATTCGCCACCGCTGTAGCCACCAGCACTTGAATCGAGGCCCAGAAACTCCTTGCGTACTGCACTCCTCCGTCTCGATAGATGAACGCTACCCGCACACCGGTGATGATCGTACACAAGAAGCCAAGCACATACAGACATCCCAGCTGTAAGTTCCTCGGCCAGAGACGCAGCTGTGCGCGAGCGATGGGAAAGGAAAGCACGAGCAACAAGATGTCGAGGATGATGTTGCACGCCGCTTGAAGCTGCAGCTGCATATACGCTCGTGTGCAGTCGTATCCGCCCTCGTCTGACAGTTGCCAGTATCGGGAGAAAGGCCGGCATTCGAGAAATGTAGCGAGGACAACGCCGATCCATGTGAGGACGATCGTAGGCCAGGCAGCTTGGATCAGACGGTGGGACCAAGGGATATGGTCGAGTGTGGACTTGTAGAAGAGGAGAAGAAGCACGGTTTGCAGCCAGTAGTAAGTCGTCACGATAACTCGGACCACGAGGGTGAGAATGCTCCCAAGCCGGATCCGAGCCATATTGTCAGCTTTCTCAGAGGGGCTCTCTCCCGAAGCTATGGCTATGGTCGCAGTCCCGCAATCGAGTACGACTTGGTTCAACACCGTGCGAGCGATAAGGGTGCAGACCGAAGCGAGCACGACGATCGTGGTAGCATCAAATTTCCATCGGCGCTGCTGGTAGGAATGGCCCGTCAGACGGGCAAAAAGGATGATCGCGGAGAGGGCGCCGCAGGTCCAGTACGCTATCGTCGCTTCGTCGTCCGTGATGGAGTGGACGCCCGCGTGCCGGTCTGTCGAAGACATGGCATGCTTGCCCTCGGTCTTTCAATCTCAGCAGGCCTGACCGTCCTTCGCGATGCGGCTTCGCGGTAGATTTGCGTGATGGGAAGACCAGGATGTCGTAGAGGACTGAGTGAAGATCAAAGTCAAAGTGATAAGATCACCTCGTGTGCGTCGGTCGCGATGTAAGCGAAGCGGGGAAATAAGGCTTGCATGGTTCCGCCGGAAGGATTCGCTATTCTTAGTCTCTAGTCTCCGATGCACAGTCATCAGCCTGCACTTGCAGGTAAACCGGCGGGCTTCCGCAGCACAAAGTCATCCTCGCCTCGTCTTGTGCAGCGACTCTTCGCTTCGAAGAAATATGACGTTAAATTCGACCAGATCGCCAGCTACGTGGAAATCTTGGGGAAGAAGGGGAACCCTGCTAGCGTCACTAGCGTTCCCAGATTCGAACCAGGGCTGTCTTTCCTGCCTCAAGCCCGAACGGAAACGTCTCTTGGACCTAGCTTGACGGAGCCATGGAGTTGGAATCTGATTGCGAGAAATCGTCGCCGGCCTTTGCCAGAAATTAGAATCTGCTAAGAGCAGCATTGCTTCAAATCTACATCCTGATCGAATCGGTTAGCTTCGTCAAAATGTCGTCTGAATATATTCCCGAACGCCGCCATCTAGCACAACGTTACTCGGCCATCAGAAATCGCGGCCATGGCAGACCATGATCTGAAGTCCGAGACTGGTTCACAGCTCATCTCTTACGCTCGTTGCCATGCTGAGATCTGTCCGCCATCTCCCCTGTTCATCCAACGCTCTTCTCTTCTCCGCCTCAACCTCAACCTTGAGCCTGCCCTTTACACCCATTCCTAGACAGACACCGCCGATACGCACTCATCGTGTGACCCGAATCCACTTCGTCCTGTCTGTATCCTGCATTTCCGCGACCATTTTTCAAGAAGCAATTGCCGCCCCATTTGTCGATAGCAAAGTCCAAGTTCGCATAGTATGTTACCGCTCGACATGGCTCTTGGCCATCCTCTCGAAATTTGTCACATAGGTCGAGGCAGGCTTCAAGGGTGTAGACTGTGTTCTTGCCAGAAAGATTGGCGATGGTGGTATTTGGGTCGTAGTAGGATTTGCTGCCCGGGACGTATTGGACGTAGCATTCGGCGACGTAGGCTACGCTGTTGGTGCTGCGAATCACGGTCGAGGAGGCACAACTGAACTCTGCGAGGCCGGTGGTTCCGGAGATTACACTAAAGATGATTTGTCAGTTCGGCTCCATGAACATCTGTCGAAGGGTCGCACATTAACATACGGCTTTGTGTCATTCGAAGCGACGCTATTTGAGGTCGAGCTGAAGATGCATTTCAGTCTGGCCGGCTGTGTCAAAGATCGCGTACCTGGTAGTATAACGACTTACGGCGTGGTATCATCCGCAGCACTGCCGCCGCCACTGCTACTCTTATCCTTGTTGCTACTCTTGCCCAAAGTCACGCCAAGTCCTGCTCCGAGGCCGACCGCCACAACTACCAGCAACGCAACCGCGCCGACCCAAAGCCATTTCCTGGACTTCCTCGTCGGCGCTCCACTAGGTATCTGTTCGGCAGTAGAAAGAGAGCGCTTCTCTGGTCGGAAGTCATCGTGGTCATGAGCAGGCAAACGAAGGTATCCTGGACCAGTTTGCTTGACGACCTCCGGGCCTTGCGAATCGTTGGGAATGTAGATACCGTCGTTGCGATGAGGCACCACCTCCGGCGCATCATGGTCCGGGTGGTAGTTCGAACTCATGGTAAAGTGTGTTTAATGAGCACACGCGACAGACGAAAATACGAGGAGCACCAAAACCAGAGCGCGAGCGGAGAGGTACAACCTGCCCACCTATACGATCGAGGTCCCATGTAGCACTCATGTTGCATCGGGACCGGTGTACAGCGCGGCTGAATATACCGTGCGACTGATTGGGCCCAACCGCCGTTGGCAATCGCACAGTCCGGAATCCTTTGAGCGTGAACATGTGCATGGCATAAAAGCGATAGCGCCGGATAGGGCTGTTTCTGCGGTGCGACGGTAGCCTCGCTATCTCCCGCAGATTCGCTTCTTATTCTTTTGCATGATGTTCAGCAGGTTCGATTGCATTGAGAAGCTGCACGGGGTGTTCATAATATCAATGTCGGTGATGTCGCATGAAAAAGGAGGAAGAGGAGCAAGGAACGGCGAGAAAGGTCGAGCAAGGGAGATGTGCACTGACCAAATCCGGAACATAGTTTGACCGGCGGACTGTCCCACGAAACTCTCGAGGAAATGGCAACCTCACCTCAACTACAACCGATGAGTCAACCTGCGTTCATTTCCGACCAGTATCGCCCATCTTCAAGCTCACAATTCGAAAGCTCAAGAGCATGTTCTCGTCTTCAGCGCGATGGTGTTACGTCGTGATGGCACAGACAGAGACCACGTTCCTGGCGCCAGTTTGCGGGACTTCATGAGAGAGGCCATGCCAGAGCGTCCGACAAAATGAAGGATGGAAGACGATCGAGACAGAAATACAGCAGCAATACATAAGAATTCTCATGAGGCTACTATCCTGCACATCTCACTTCGCCGAATCCGGATCCTCGCATCATTTCCTCTTCGGAACGAATGGACTCTCCTTTCCCTTCCTCTTCGGCTTCCTTGACCCGAGAACTCCGCTCACATCCAAGCCAGCGAGACTCCCTCCACGTCCACCTCCACTTGTTCCGGACGCATCTCCACGGCCTCCGCGATCCCCTCGATCGCTGCTTCCTCCACGGCCACCTCCGCGATCTCCTCGATCATTGCTCCCACCTCGTCCATCACGATCTCCTCGATCGCTACCTCCTTCAAACCCGCCGCGCTCTACTCCACTTCCGCCACTCCTGCTCCCACTCTCACTCTGTCCACGTCCTCGCGCTCCAGCGAATCTACCTCGTGGCACAAATCTCTCATTTTCAGCCACGGGCGACGGTGCTCTCCGGATGTCCGGCAGATGGTCCGTCGTCTCTTCTGGTGCCGGCGCATGACGAGAACCCATCAAACCAAGCGCAGGTGGGGGCGTGCGAGCGGGACCGGGAGACTGCATGGCTCGTGGGCCGGTAGGTGCATTCGAAGGAGGAACTGGGAGTTGCCCGGCAGGCAGGTATCCGAGTCTACTGGGACCTGTTGGTGCGTTTGGAGTTGGAGCGTTGAGAATTGTCGGCGCAGGCTGTGGATTCGTCGTTTCGACGGTTGTGTCGTGCCCAGATTGCGCTTCCATTGGTGCATTCGAAGGTGGGTTCGCAGAATCTTCCCTGGGCTGACTGGTTGCCGATCCCTGCAAACCCCTGTCTCGATTGCTTCGCGGAGGTGAGGCAGTGTAGAGATCGTCGTCTTCTTCGTTCTTTGCGGTCCTCTCCTCCTGTGCTTGTCCCGTTCCAGTGGCCATGTCCTGCGGAGACGATGTCTCGCCAGCTGCTCGCGGATGGATCTCCCAGTAGATGCTACTAAACCCGCCAGGATCACGGCCGACGCTCGCAATTTGAGGCTCAATGGGCGTACTGAAAGGATTCTGGCTCTGGTCGAGATCATCGACGGGGTTTGACTGCCCTTGCGTGTCCGATAGTCCTGGTTGAGCCGGTTTCAAAGGGCCTGTTCCTTGGGACGCAGCTGGGACTGATTCTTGCGATGGTGCTGGACCCTGCTCCTCCTTATCATCACCGCCATTGTCGCCTTCGTCATTGTCTTTCGGCGAACCAGCGTTGCCATCATCATCACCGTCGCTGCCTTGTTCGCTGATTTCCGGGAACTCAAAGATGTCGCTATCATCATCGATCTCGCTGAGTGGTGGAGTTGTCGTGATACGCCTATTCTTGAGTCTCTTCATCGCATCTTCCGTTTTTGCGATGAATGCATCCACGTCGAGAAACATTGCGTCCAGACCCCCCCCTGATTCCGCTTCTCCATCCTCTAGCTTTGGCAGCATCTTCCCCTCATCCAACACGTCCTCCTCGTCTTTGGACAGAAGATTGATACCGTCTATCACTTTGTCGCGTCTCTGGTCCTTCGAGGCTTTCAGTTCCGGGTTCATGGGTGCCTTCTCGATGTCGGGCCTGTCCTTGCTCAGGTCCTTCTCAACGCTTGTCTTACCTGCAGCAAGTGGTAGGGCCTTTCCATTCTGGACTGGTACCTCAGCTTTGTCGTCCTTGATCGGGTCGACCTGTTTGCCCTGGTCTTTATTGCTGCTGGATTCTGGAGCTTGCTCGTCCGACACAGTCATTGGTGGCGATGGAGTCTTCGTGGCTTTTCTGTTGCCGAGATTGAGCGCCTCAAAGAAGGGGGCGAGTTTAGATTCGTCCTCGCCTGTCACAACGATCAATTCGGGTTCCGACTTCTTATCGTCTTCGTTGGGCTTGCCATCTGAACCGGCGTCTGAAGAGTCATCTCCGTTGGGCTCGGTACCCCTGAAAGTCCGATCTGCTGGTGTAAAGAGTGGGATAGGTTTGTATTGTTCTTGCGAAACAGCCGGAAGTAGGGAGGGGCCCTTCTCTTGCGGGGCATCCGGAAGCGGAGAGGTGCTCTCCAGTGCTGCTTTGCCTTCTCTCTTGCGGGATGCTACGAGTTTGTCGAAAGCTGTACTTGGCTTTGCGGCCTTCTTGTTTGCGGCCTTCTCCTCAGGATCCGAGGCACTGTCCTCGCTGGTCTTGCGGTCTGCAGAATCGGCTTTGGGGGGCTTGGCAAGTAATGTTGGGGTAACCGGCACGGCGGGAGGTGGTGAAGGGCTCTCTGTGCCTTGACCGCGCCTAGGATCGTACTCCGGAAGTATGAAAGGATCCGGCACGGTCTGATCGGCCTGGGGTGTAGCATTACCGTCGGACTTCCCTGCTTCATCTTTGTTGGGCCGATCATCAGAAGGATCGTCGTTGTCGTTGTTATCGTCGGGAGGGCCATCGGTTGCAGGTCCGAGAGTATCTTTGAAATCTCTCAGCTTTTGCTTCAGTCGCTCAACTTCAGCCTTGCTCTGTGCAAGCTCGTCAATCCACTTCTGGCATGGATCAAGATCCGGAGTCCCGCTTTCCTTTCGGACGGACTTGGCGTTGTTCAAAACCTTTGCACCCCCAAGCTGCTTCTCGAGATCGGTGATTTTTTTGTTCTTCTGTCTCAGCTCGAGTTCTAGCGTAGCCTGGGACTTGGACTTGGCTGTTCCATCTGTTGCGCTTTCAGGAACACGCTTGTTGGCATCCTCGAGCTTCTGCTTCAGGCTGGTGTTCTCGGTGTGACACTTTTCGAGATCTCCCTCCTTGGCCTTCAGAGCAGTATCGATCTTGGCTTGCTCTTGTTTCTGCGAGAGAATTTTCTCCTTTGCTTCGGCGAGCTCAACTTTGACGTCCTTGCACAGATCTTCCTGGGAGAGCTCAATCAGCCTATTCTGAATTGCTTCGAGCAAGTCCCGCGGCTCGGCCATCGCATCTTCTGGGTCTATGAGTGCCTCCGAATCCTGGACAAACTGGTTGTGCGCTTCTATGGCTTGCCTGCGTTTCTCTAGCTTCTCCTTGAGAAAGTTTACGCGGGCTGAGATGGTCATCCTCAGACCCTCTACCGTCGTTGCTGGTCCGCCGGCGTTCATTGTTTCTGCAACAATTCCGAGCTCATATCGAAGTTCGGCGAGATTTGCCTCTGCTGTCTCCCAGCCTCTCTCGGCAGTCTCGACAGTGGCAGTGTCGATTCGATTCGTGGCCAGATCGTTGTTGGCGGCGTTCAGCTGGCTTCGCACGGTATCGAGTTCCGCTTTCGCTGCGTCACGCTCTTTTGTAGCGGTGTCGATCTTGTTCTGGAACTCTGCCTGTTTCTCGACTTCTCGCTGGGGGAGTCTCCTGTTCCTCTCCTCTTCCAGCTCCTTCAGCGCATTGTCCCGCGCGGCATTGGCATCCCTCACCCGTGTATTCACATCCCAAGATTCACGCTTTGATGGGTCCCATCCAATGATAGTCTTGCTGTTCCTTGAGGCCTGTGCTTTTGTCAGCTTCTTGATCTCGCTCTCCGCCGCCTTGAGCTTGATTTTGACGTCTTTGCAAGGATCGTCGTCTGTGTGAGTCTTCGTGTCGGTGCGAGCGCCCTGGTCGGTCTTGGGCTCAGCTTCAGCGTCCTTCTTTGTGTCCAGCTGAGCCCTGGCATCCACCAGCTCCGCAGCCAGTGCCTCAATCTTAGCCTCTGCAGCTGTAAGTTTATCCTTCACATCCTTGCAGGGATCGACGTCCTCCTCGTGCTGACTGTCTTCCGCCTTCGAAGATCCCTTTTTCGACTTTCCGGATGGGGACGCATTTGCCCAGCCCGCTTGGGCGACCTGCTCGGCTTCAGTGAGAAGTTTCTTGAGTGAATCTTTCTCCTGCGTGAGCTCTTGGATCTCGACAGTGGCAGTCTTCAATTGTGCAGCAAGACTCGCAACCTCAGCCTCCGCGGTTTCAAGACTGACCCGCACTTCCTTGCAAGGGTCTTCGTCCTCGTCTTTCTCACTCTTGGATTTCCGAGGTGGGGAGGATTGGTTGTAGGTATCGTTGATGATGCCCTGCAGTTCTTCGTTGCGATTTTGCAATTCGTCCCTCTCGACTTGGATTTGTCGAAGCTCACGGAGTTTTCGCAGGATGCTGTTTCCGTCATTGTCATAATCGCTTGTCAATTCGAGAAGGTGTCTGGCTTGTTCTGCCAGAGCGGAGCCCGAAGGGTCATTGTTGTTTGCAGCCTCTCTCAGTTCCCAATTACTTTGCTCCAGCCAATCGACCACGGCAGCACGCCAGTCTGCCTCCATTGTTCTCCCCACTCTTTCAGCAATATTTCTCGCCCCCTCAAAGTCCTTTAACATCTCTGCGACCTTCTTTGCGATCTCTTGTGCGAGGCTGCTCAGTTCCGCTGTTCCCTTCTCGGGCGTTGCGGTACCAAGTTGGTCCAAAACGGTCTTCAGATTTTCTACCGCGTCACGCAGTCGGGTTCTGATCCATAATTGTTTGCCTGTCGCATCTGCCTCAAGACGGCTGATCCTTCCTTTGGCCAAGTCAAGAGCTTTTCGTACACCTGCGCAAGGGTCGTCTCTATCAGGGTTGCCCCTATCAGGGTCGCTTCTAACTTCCTTACCAGCAACTCCAGTCGTGGAAATGGCTGTAGTAGGCTTCTGGCTCGTGACGTTCTTGTGTTTTTGTTTGAGTTTGTTGTGCTCTTCTTGGAGTGTCTTGTGGTCACCTTGGAGCTGATTGTGCTCTTGGTGGATTTTGTTGTTCCCAACTACGTATTCTCGGAAACGGGCCTGAGTAGCACGCCTCTGCTCGTAAATTCTCTCCAACTCCTCTTCCAGGTTGCTGATTCTCACCGTACTGTCGGTCGGCGGGCTTGGAGTGACTTGAGGCCCCGTATTGGTGCGAGCTCTCTGGTCAATCTCAGTTGCTTGATCCTCTTCACAAGCCTTCAATTTGCTCCGCAGATCGGCTGCTTCTCGTGCAGCGGCTTCCAGATCCCATCGAGCGGTCTCGTAGATGTCCCTCCAGCTTTGAATCTCCTGGTAGTGCTTCCAGTAGAGTATCTCCTCTTCTCTTTCCTGAGTCCTTTGTTTCTCCTTCAACAAATTCTTCTGAGCTATCAGTTGCGCCATAAGCCTGGTGGTCTCCTCCCGTGCAGTCTTGGCACTCTGCGTTCCACTTTCCTGCGCCAACAATCCGGCCAGACTTGTCGGGGCGAGCCCTTCAGCTAATTCTCTCCGCTCTGCGTCCAGCTGTCTTTGTAATTCCTCACACTGGCGCTTGAGCCCCTGTTCGCGAGTATACTCTGCCTCCTTTGCATCGACCCAGGATTTCTTCTCAGCATCTTTAAGGGTTTTGAGCTCCGTGACCGCCTTCCGGTACGCCTCCTTTCTTATATTCTTGTCTGCTTCCATCGAGTCGATGAACGCTTGCTTTTCGACGAGCTCTTTTCTCACCATGGCCAGCTCGCGACTTGTTTCGTCGTTGGTGGTGGTGGACGTCTGGCTTGCAAGCAGTCGTTCGTTGATTCTTGCCAGCTCTCGAGTCGATTCATCACGCTCGACTCGTAGTTCTCCAGCGCTCGCTTGAAGCTCCTTGAAGCCGGCCATTGTCTCGGCTCGCTTCTCCTCGGCTGCTCTCAGCCGCTCTCGCAGGTCAGAAATTGTCGTAGCGCTGTTTCCGGGCCGCGTCAACCATCGACTCGAGCTGTCAATCGGATTCGAGCTCGATTGCGGGTTGGGCTCATTGACGACCTGTGGGTTCTGTGCATGGTCCTCGTGAGAGCTGGTTGTACTCGCACTATTGTCATCGCCGAAGATTGTGGCTACTTCGTCCTCGGGGACTCCAGCATTCTCGCTTGCTGGGGGCTCAGATTGATTGTTCTCGATAGTTGCAGCATCGTCCTCCTCAGGAGATCTAGTACTGTCGCCCACAGCTGTTCCAGCGTTTTTGTCCGCTAGCGGATTAGCATTGTCGCCTTGCGGGGATCCTGGAACCTCATCGCCGGAGACTTGACCGTTATCGATTCCATTGTCATCGCTATTGGGACTTTCGGAGAAACGATCGTCGGGAGCCGTTGTCACTGGATCTTGCAGATCCAAAACTGTGTCACCGCTATTTCCAGGGCCCCGCAACCACCGAATGAAGGTGTTGGCCGAGGGCCATCCCCGTCGATGGCTGGGCTGTATGTTTTGTGCGTGAGGAGAATTTGTACTCGCATCTGCGCCATCTTCGAGAGATTCTGTGTCGTCGTCATGTCCGGCGGCCCTGTCTCCGACAGGTCCAGTGCTGTCACTTTCGAGAACTGCAGCAGCACTGTCGCCTCCCGGGGCTTCAGCACTTTCCCCGTCCACAGCAGATGCCTCATCGATGCCTTCAGAGTCTTCGGCGTCGTCCTCGACGGGCGCTCCAGTCTCGTCATTGTTGACAGTGTCCTCGTTGTGGTCTTGAGAAGTTCCGGGGTCGTCGCCTCCGGGAGAATCAGCAGAGTCGCCGGTCGGTGCTCCGGCAGGGTTGTCCTCTCCAGGGGATTCAGCTTCATTCGTTCCGGAAGATGGATCCGGATTGCTACCGGGAGGTGCGGGTGATGATTCGTCAGGAGCTTGACCGTCTTTGTAAGTGCCGCCACCAGCATCTCCATCGCTCCCATCGTCATCGCCATCGCCACCGCCATTCCCGCCGCCGTTGTCGCCTGCTGGAGGTGCTGGAGGATCATCATTGGCACGGTCGTCAACCGGAGGGAAGAAGCACAAGCGAATCAAGCAGTATATGCTGGCCGAAACGATTCCAACCAACAAGAACGCATATATCACTGACAACCATCCCCACCCTGGCACGATCAATGGAGTTGCCTGGGCATCCAAGCGAGCTTCTGTAGACCGAGGGTCGACAAACCTCACCTCCGGCAGTTCCTTGAACACCGTCGGCCCACACCTGTCCATCGTCTCCGTCTCCGTCTCGTACTCCGTATGCTCGATGAACTTGGTGATCTTGAATATCTCAGTCTCGGTCACGCTGCTTGCCTCAACGGGGAGAGGCGATATCGATGGCTGGTCCGCAACACTGACGGCATGGTCTTGGAGTTGCACTTCTGGCGGTTGCACTTTCGAATCGTACAGATATGCAGCGATGCAGTGGGCGCCAGATATCACGCCGACTCCAATCCAGTCGGCGACGAATCGTTCCATCTGGACGGCTTCCTCTCAATGTTGTGTCAGCGAAGCGACGTTTCGGGGTAAAGTTGGGTGACAGCGGATCCTGAGATTGATTCTCGAGTGCTGTCCTTGCTGCTAGTGCGCAGGAGGGCAGAGAGTCGCTGTTGTGTATGCCTTGACTGCAGAAGCAAAGCGACGGATCCGGCGGTTGCTTGTTTGGGACGATTGAGGAACAAAGGATACTGTAGGAATTGCTGCTTTGGCTGGAGATGATAATGAAACAGGGGCCGACATAGAGATCTGGATTTAGATGACTTGGAACGACTGTGGGTAACCAATGCTGAGTCTTTCGCTGCAATCGAATTTCTATTGTTCTGTCTTCGTTCAATGGTGAAGTGCTGCTGTTTGCTCTGCGCACTTGATGGAAGCCGGCAGGCACTATGGCAAACGGCCACGAGGACATTACGAATTTAATTAATGCACTGCGCATACACATGAACATTGTATGTAGTGGAGACCATCACGGATAGACATTACTTGAGAGAACTGCGATTTATTCACTTGTGTTTAGATTGAAACTCAAATTTGTAACTCCCTGCTTATGAACCCATCTTGCACTGGTATTCCCAGCTCGCAACAAAACACAAGTACTCCTGTAATATTGCCGGCATCCCGCGCGACGTGTTCACCGTACATCCATCCTTCTGTACGGTGAGTATTCCTCCAATTGCACAACAGCGTGTGTTCCGAAACCAGACCCTGCTGTCGCGAGAGTCGTTCCCTTTGTTCTTCATTCCTCCGCTCCATTTCTCCGCGGCAATTTCCCTTTGATCTTCATAGTTTCATCCGTTGTACCTCCTCCACGCTTTGTTCCCAATATTTTCATTCCTATTTCCCTTTGTGCTTGCCCACGATCTGTTTGCGCAAAGCTCTTTCCAGGAACCCAACTTTCAACGCCTATCCTGTTGGGAGGACTCAAAGCCAGGCGGTGCAAATCTTGATGCGCCAAGACCTTTCTGTTGAAGTTGCTGTTTTGTGGCTGTTGGGGATTTAGCCGCTGGTGAGGACTGCACTGTTTGTGGTGGCCGGCGACCGCTGTGTGGGTAGCGTGGGCCTGGCGGAATCGTTGCTGGTGAAGTCGCAGACGGAGGTTGCGGGGAGGATGTGCCGGTAGCTGTGCGTGCATTGGCTTGGGAACCGGGGCTCTCTGAGACCGCACGGGGCCCGTTGTGTAAGCCTCGTGAGCCTGTTGATGCCGACGCTGGTGAGGTCGAGAGTGATGTCGTTCGCGGAGGCGTCATGCCATCAGCTGCGTACAAGTGGGGTTGCAGGCGAGTGCTACCTGGTCGCAGACTATTCTTGTTGTGTCGACGTCCCAGGGTAGGATCTCGAGGTCCAGTGGGAGCGTTCAAAGGGTGCTTGCCGTTATCATTCTGCAGACCTTGAGCCAACTGCCAAGATGGTGAGTGCACTACGTCGGAGTGCTGATCTTCACCACCCTGGCAATTCCCACTACCATCACTTCGGTCCTTGATCTGGTCATCCTTGATTTCCTTGCCGTCATCGCCATGGTTCTCCTGATCTCCATACTCATAGCTCTCATTCCGTCTGTAGCCAGATTCAACGCGTAGGTAATTCGAGCCGCTCGGGATGAAAGCATCGATCCACTCCTCGTACTGCTCGGTCATCTCTTCAGTACAGCGTCGATCGAATGCAGCATCTTCGTAGTCATCTTCGAGTGGGAAGCGCACATCGTTCGGACCATCTTTGGCTCTCGGACGTTGTATAAGAGGACGATGTGGGATAGTGCTCCAGTTGTGCATTCCGGGGGTTGCAAGCGCTGAGGGCTTTGTCTCTGCAACGCTCTGTGAGCCGGTGGAGAGTAGACGCAAGGTATCAAGCATGCAGTCGTGTTTCCCGTGGATGTGGCGGTATCTATGCCGATCCGGTCTTGCTAGGGGCGGGTGCTGCTCGTCCTGGCCATGCTGCTGGGAATGTCGCTGATCGCACTGCTGGTCGTGCTGCTGACTCTGGTGCTGGTTGTGTTGCCGCTGCTCGTGTTGGTCGCGCTGCGCATCCTGATCCGTGCTGCCCTGATCGTCTTCACCGCCTCCCATCTCGTCTTTGTTCCCGTGGTCCTCGTGCGAGCAATCACTGCCCTCATCTCCAATCTGGTCGGCGGTCAATTGCTTGTACTGCGCATTCCTAGAAAGCACATCCTGATGTACCGTATACAGGTCCTCATGTCTGCGCTTCAAGCTTTTCAACTCGGCAGTGAGGTTGTTGATGTCGTTGTTGTACTTCGCACCCCAGTGTTTTGCACTGTTCCACGACCATTCGACCTTGTTTTCCAATTCGGTGATGCAGATGTCTTTCGCATGACAGAATTGGCAAGGCTCGCCTGGCGTAACATACAATGCTTGCTGCATACTGTCGACCTTGTTCTCCAAGTCGGTGATGCAGACGTCTTTCGACTGACAGGATTTGCAAGGCTCGGATGGCGTGGCAGATAATGCTTGCGAGGACATTGCATCAATGTCAGCTGCAGGTGGAGCCGCAACATGACCAGCTCGCGCTAAGAAGGTTTTTCGATACCAGCGCAGCAAAAACTTGGCTTGGAAAGCTTTCAGTGCATACGCCTGTTTCTCCCTGTGCACTGCTTTGTTCCGGCCCTTGCCACCCCTAGCAAGTCGCTTCGACTCGCCTGGAAGCTCGAAGTCCTCGTGCGATTGTGCATGGAGAGCCTCCCTTGCAATCTCCTGCAATTGCGAGAATCGGGTGTTTTTTGCGTTCCGGTTTATGCGTTGCGTTGTGAGTCCACGAGTGGCATTTGCTTCCAACTCACTCCGCGCAGCGATTCGGTCCAATTCGCTCGACAGGTCCTCGACTTGTTGCTCGAGCTGCTGCTTCACTGCCGTAACGATGGTGATTTCGTGAAGAGAGCTGGCGTACATGTCAGCGGCCTTCGCGCCCTGTTCCTTGTGGGAAGCCAATTCAATGCTGAGATCCTGACGCTGGTGGCTTAGCTGGGCACTGTGCGCTTTCTCAACAGCGAGAATGCTGTTCAAATTGCTGATGTTGGTGTTCAGCTGTGTGCTGAGTTTCTTCTGGACCGCAGCTGTCTTTTCTTGAGAGCCGATCTTCTTCTCCAAACCGGCGATCTGCTCTTTCATGGTGGCCACTTCAGTCTTGAGCTGATTGCGCTCTTTCTCCAGTTCTGCATTCTCTGACATGATGCGGTCAAGCTCCAACGGCGAACTACCGACTTGTTGTTCGAGCTGCAGCACTTGCTGCTCGAGCTGTTCCTTCGCTGCAGCGCCATTCTGGATAGCAGTGGCGCAAAGCCTATTCGCCTTGTTGAGTTGATCTTGGTAGAAAGGCAAGCTGAGGTCTGGGTCGTTGAGCAGCTTGAGCTCGTTGCTCAGCAGGCCGCTATATTTCTTCTCCGCAGCGAGATCGGCGATCAAGGTGCTCCTCTGGCGTTCCAAATCCTCGCGAAGTTCCTTCTCCATCTTGCTCTGCATCGTAGCCTTGCTTTCAAGAACGCCGACCTTGTTCTCCAGACTGCCGACCTGCTCTTTCTGGGCGGCCACTTCAGTCTTGAGCTCGTTGCGCTCTTTCTCGAGTTGTTCTTTCTCCGACTTGAGATCAGCCTTGTCTTTACGTGCATTCCTGAGCTTATCCGCGGCCTGCTGGAGCTGAAGTGCGCTCTCTTGCTCGACCGACAGGATCTTTTGCTCCAGGAGTTTCCGCGCTTGCTCGAGCGCCTTCACTTCATCTTGGTGAAGTAAGGCCTCTTTTTGATAGCGCGTCACATCAAGCACAACCTGGCTGTGTAGCTTCTTTTGACGTGCGATGAGATCTTGACCCAATTGCTGATCTGCGCGCTTGGGCGCGTCGGACAAATGCTTCTTCTCCCCAGCAGTCACGCCTTTGACACTCTTATATTTGCTAGCAGCGGCAGAGATGGCCTTGCTGCGAGCAGAAAGAGAGCGCAATGCGAAGAGTGCAATGAACGCAATCAGAGTCACGAACAGGAGAGGGAAGCCAGCCTCGAGAGGCTCAGGGCTGGTGGCGGTGGCGGTGGGTGGTGGTCGGGTCACCTGGAGAATTTTCACGACCTCGACTCGCTGAGTTGGAGTTGGAGGCGGTGGAGAGTTGAAATATCCGGAAAGCGCAGATGCAATCACGTAGGCCGGGTTCCTAGGCGCGAGGGATTGCGCGTGTTGCGAGCGCACTTGTGGTAGAACAACGATGTCGGACGATGGGAAGAGGTAGTCGACAAAAACCTGTTTGATATTGTGTGCGACTGGCGCAGCGATGTGCGCGAGGCCCACCAAAGCGGCGCCTGCGGCGGCGGCCATGTTGGGCGATGTTGTCGTGATAATAGGTATCGGTTGTGGTGCCGATGTTGGGTGTTGATAATTTTTGGTGTTTCCTGGCTGCGTCAGTGAAGAAGAAGGCGGAATCGCTCGGCCGCACGTCGGGCGTCACGCGTGCGAGCAAGTGGCGCTAGCAGGGGTAGTAGTCTTGGCATTCGAAGTGAATTGAATTCTCCTGAATTCTCCAAGTGACCCTCGTCAACGTTGCGATTCTGTTGTTTGTTCAGCAGAACATCAAGATCATATTGGGTTTAGCGTGTCGGACCGGATTTGTTGAATGCAAATAGCAGTAAGCATAAACGATATATCCTGGTTCGTCGAAGCGGAAGGCTGCCACATACTCCTGAGCTCCTTGAAATGGCGGCCAGATGGCACCCTTAGCGGCCACACTCCACCAGCCGTGGCGTCATCTTACTTCAAGGAACCTCAAAAAGAGCGTTGTTCATAGTTCCAGTGTCACTGTTGGCACTGCAGAGAATAGGCATGATCCCCAAGCAGGACGCCCGTAAACTGCCAAATCGCCAGTCTGCGCGGAGATCAGACGTGAAGTTGTCTCCTCACAGCTCTTGGTACGATATAGCATCAAAGGGCCGCCTCGTCGCTCCGCTGTCATGCTGAGTTGCCATAGCTTCATCTTCCCGTAAATGAGGGCGTGCATTGTTCGCACTGGAGTTCGAGGTCTCTCTGAAATTCCCCGACTCTCGAACAAAGCCAACCGGAGACAAAGGCTTTCGAATGGCAAATCGAGGTGCTCCGCAAGATTCATGAAATATACCAGCAAAACTCGTAGCTCGAAATCGATGCATCGCATCTCTTAGTCGAGAACAATATTCTTGTCCATGGCTCCCAATCATCACAATCTTTGTTTGCTCGCTACCAAGCTGTCACACTACCGATTTCTATTCGATGAGAACCGTACCCTGCTATGAGACCACTTCGTAGAACACAGGCTCAAGTCGTAAAGAATAGCCGTGATTGCCGCAAAGCTTCACTTCCACTCCATTCGCCAAGAGCATGCCTGCTGGCTGCCTCCTGCCAATTCTGGCCGGCAACTTCTCAATCCGGACCAGCCAAGTATTCAAGCATTGCCAATGGAGGTCAAATCAGTCAACCCTATGCTCTTCGAACGACTTGTTCCCCGCTGATCACTATAGGCAAGATCGGCAAGCTCAGAGTGATCGGCGGATCCAGTGGCTCGGACGACGTCGTTGCTGTTAGTTCTTTAGGAAGTTCAGAGCTGCAAGGCCTCGTGCGACAAGAACTCTCGTGTCCCAGTTCAAATGCAACCGACGGTTCTTTCCACTTCAGAACATTCCGGTGTTTCCGCAAGGACAGAGCGAAATGCAGTCCCGGCGTGTAACTGCAGTGAGCCCTGCCCAGACAACACTCCGCATACCAAGAAGCTTAGTCCAACTAACCACCTCGCTGCAACGACACTCTTGGTATGCCATGACTTCCAAGCATGGTCGTCAGAGGCTTGCCGCTGTAGACGGCAAATCATCAAATGGGTAAGTCGGCTGGCCAGGAAGCAGAGAGCTGTGGACCATAAGTATCAAGACCCCCGACCTTCCGCTCCACTTTTGACGTTCCTTTTGACTCGAATAGTCCCATCACTGCTGTCCACAATGCTGGGCGCCACAGTCCTCGCCCTGCCGCTCCTCGCGAGCCAGGCCTTCAGCGCACCCACACTCGAAGCCCTCGATCGAGCAGCCAAGTACCTACAATCGAGACAAGAAGTTCCTCCCAGCGACAGCACAGAGGGCCGATTCGACTTCGACCAGATGCCAACAGCTCTTTCCGGCATCTGCGATCTGGCTGAAGGGCCAGATGGCGCTTTGTGGGGAATTCAACAACTCGTCAACCAACTTGTGAGGCTTGATCCCGTAACTGGCGAAGTCGAGGACTTTCCCATTCCATTCTCGCCCGGTGTCGGTAACATTACGATCCCCGGACTCAATGGAGCCGCCGGCGGTTTGATTCAAGATCGCCTTGCCCTGTCCTGTGCCATCCGTCCAGGCACCGACGGCAAGATGTGAGCAGTGCTGTATTGTCCTCCTGCTCCTCCACCTCACTAACCACCTCCACCAGGTACGCAACCAATGGCGTCCGCAACAAACTCGTCCAAATGGACCTCTCCACCCGCCAAATCAAACTCTTCCAAGCCCCCATCAACCCAGCAGGGAACCTCTTCCCCTTCAACGACATCTACACCGACACGGACGGAATGTGGATGACGCAAACCACCACCAACGTCCTGCAGTTCTTCGACTACGCTTCCGAGATTTCACCCTCACCGTCGACATCCCCACCCCTCTCGCTCTTCCCTTGGGTGTCTTCGTGACGTCCGGCGGAGGCGTGTATGGCTGCGAAGTCCTCGGCAACAAGATTTTCGAGTATGTCAAAGCTACGGGCGAGGTGTTGGAGTATGACATGCCGGCGCCATTGCAGGCCCCTGCGGTGAATCGCGCGGAGAGGGATGGCTGGATGTACTTTTCCGCGTTCATCGGGAATGGGTTGGGTCGTATCAATTTGCAGACCAAGGAGATTGAGGTCATTCCGAGTGGCGAGCTGGGAGCGTTGGGTTCGGTGACTGCTGGTCCGTCGGAGGACGGGAGTGTGTGGATGAGCTTCTTCGCTACGAAGAATGGCTTGCTCAGGTACTGTGCCGAGGAGGAGGTCAGCATTGTGAGGTTTCCCAACCTTTTCAGTCCCTCTGGACCATTCGGTGTAGCCGGTGGCCTGCCCGTTCTGGGTCCGGTTCTCCAGAGTGAGTTTGCCCAGCTTGCCAGAAAGTCTTTCCAGCATGGCTAATCGGGTCTATAGACGTCGCTCCACCGTATTTGGACATTTCCGTCGAGGTTTGACCCGGCAATGCCGTGTGGTTTGCATCGTTCACTCGCAATGCCATTGGTCGCTATCAGCTCTAGAGAGCTATATGTATGCTGAAATTCGAGCAGTTTCACATTCATCAGGCGTCGATCGCTTTTCTTCGCTTCTGCTCCGATGAGATTGGCTCCGTCGTTCTGGCTGCATTAATGGATTGCAGCTTCACTCGTGTTCGTGACTGCGGGGCGGCCAACACCGAACCTGCCTTAGCAGACGGAATAGCGTGTTGTCTCTGCGGTAGAACAGCTTGCTTGCTTGCTTTCCGCCAATACAGGGGGATGCATAGCCCGAATACTTGCCGCTCACCAAGACCACATACACGTCATGCTACGAATGTACAATGCAACAAGGCCCCAGTCTTCCCTTGATCGTAGATTCTCATAGATAGGCGAAGAACACTTTGTCCTCTGCACGGGAATTCGGACCGGGCAGAGCATCGTAAAATTTGCAGACGGTTCCCTGGCTGAACGATCATTCTGGCGAGTAGTACTTGAAAGGACGCTGATTATCTTGAATTGGCCCTCCAAAGCACACCCACGGCAGCCTTCAAAAGCTCAAACGGCCACAGGCTGTAGTCGATAATTGCTGGAAATTGACCCAAAAAGGCCGCAATTCTCAGAGATCGCAAGCATTGAGCCACTCATGTCAAATCCAATCCAAAGTTGATCGAGTTCGGGGAAGTCATCCAGTCCGCAATTCAACCGAGTATCCTGTGCCGTGCAAGTCAATTCAAACTGTTGAGTGCTGATACCAACGGGAGTCGATGGATCTCGTTGGAAGATATTGAGGCTGGCGCCGCTAAATTCGCCGTTGCCATAGACGAATATCCTTCGGGTGCCATCTGCCGTGAGCAACCGGCAAACACCCAAGTCATCGAGCTGGAATTGGTACTGTGTAGCTGTGAGAGCTGTCGTTGCGGATATGAACCTAATCCGGGTATTGGTACCGAAACTTTGGGAGCTATCGGCGTAGAAGTTGTTGACAGTGGCTTGCAGGACAAAGTTTGTACCCTCTGGACACGGATTGGCAGATGTCTTGCACAGTCAGTCCATCGATTGTACGAAGTTCATGTCGCCTTCAAATATCACAGTCGTTGACGGAGTTGTGACCGGAGTTGTGGATGGAATTATCGATGGAGTCGTGGCCGGAGTGGTGAACGGAGTAGTTATGTGAGTCGTGGAAAGCGTAGTGCTTCTCAGGCTCCTAGTCGTGCTAGCTGTAGTGCTACTCTTGCTTACCGTCGCGCTCCGCATAGTGCTACTCTTGCTCATCGTCGCGCTCCGGGTAGTGCTACTCTTGCTTGTCGCGGCGCTGGTCAGCCGCCTGGTGGTCGTCGGGTTCGGATTCGGCTCCGAAGATGGCTTTGGAACAGGCTTTGAGCTCGGCAGTGACACGCTCGATCGTAAAAATTATACGGCGACCTCTCGCTGGGCCGCACAAAGCTCCAGCAAGAAGATGCGTCGAAGCGGCAGTATCCATTCCCGTAGCCGTAGGTTTTGCACTTTGGGGTCTGCGCGCAGCTTGCGGCGCATTGCGAAAGGGTGCATTGGCGCTGGTTGAGGATGTACTGGTTGCCGTCGTAACCTCTCAGGCAGCAAGTTGGGCGTCTTGTATCTCGTTCTTCGATGCTATTGCGGGCATTGGGCAGAGCGGACGCGCGGAGGGCAGAGAGCGCCACAGCCAAGAGGTTGTAGAAGCGCATGTTGGACTGATGTTGAGGTCAAGGATAAAGTCTGGTCTGGGACTTCCGTCCATTTTGTACTTCGTATGCGGTGAGCGGGAGGGCAATCTGCGGTCGAAGCCACGTTCGATCCAGATCCGCCCAGATGAAGTAGCTGAGCAGACTAAGCTCCGTTAGGGAAATGGACGATCACTAGTGTCAAGTTCAGCTTGCTCTCAATGAACCACCAACCCCGTTTTCCCTGCTTGGCCAGGTAGTGCTTGAGAACGGAGCAAGATCTTTCGAAATCAGCGACATCTTGCTAGTGGTCATACCGAGAGCAGAGCACAGCACATCAACACCCCGGGTCGTGGCCAATATACATGTGGTGGTAATGTATGCCAGGTGCGAACGAAAGCCGAAGTCCTTGGCCTGCGAGATTGGTGGCGGAATGCGTTGGTTGACTACTAGCCGAAGAACACCATCGAAGGCTTCGACCCGAGGATGGCTTGGTCGTCAACAGCCTTGTCGCCGTCGCTTTTACCCTGACAGCCGAGAGTGGCATTCAGCCAACGTTTCCCGACCTGTTGGTCAGCGCAGGACAGGGCAAGATCAAAAGATGAGAGACATGCAGAAGAGCTGGAAACGCAGGAGGGTAAAGAAGAGAAAGACCAAGAAGGAAGAGGCGGCCTCGGCGTGTCAGCAGAGGAGAGAAAAGGAAAAGGGACTGCGACAAAAAACAATATGTATAACTCTCTCATCGATCTGTAGCAGCCGCGTACTCAATAACCGTGCCACCGTACAAAGCAAAAGAAAACGCCAATTATGGAATCGACAAGGATGCCCGTCTCATCTGTCCACCCAGCCCATCCCATCCAAAGTATTCATTGCAGTCGTCCGTGTCCATGTCTCTCCCTCTCGCCGCTCTTATGCCACCATCCACCAAGCACCACCAAGGATACCAACCAACACCAGCGCACTCAGAATACCTGCACCAGCACGGTCCGCCGTCGTAATCTGCTTTGGCGGTTCGACAATCGAGCTTCCACCGGTACCAGCGTTCGGGTCACCGACGGATGTACCACCAGTCTTGTTACCCACCGGTCCAGAAACACTGTCGATCAGCGTCGACTGGATAGCCTCCAATGCACTCATCTGCTGTCCAACTCCAACATTGCCATCAAACGTACCCTCCCACCATTTCGAGCCGCAAATCGCTCCATCAGTCGCGCTTTCCTGGCAGATTTTCGCGGCGGCGACGGCCGAGGTCCGGAGGAGTGGCATGATGATATCATGGGTCCAGGGCGCGACCTTGACGGTAGCAGCCATCCAGCGGGCGAGATAGGCTTTGAAGGACTTTTGATCGAGGTTGCAGTTGCCGGAGGGCTCGCAGGCGACTTCGTACATGATATTGGTGGACTCGTAGAAGAATATGCGAGCGGCGGAGTCGAGCATTCCTTGGACGCGGACACGCCATTGACCTTGCTTGTCGCCAGTGGTCTGGAGGAGGATTAGTGGGAGAGAAGGCAGGGATGAAAGGACGAGGTGCATACCTGATTCCACATGACGGCAGCTCCCAGGAGAAACACGCCGGCGTTGTAAGACCATTGGATGTGGTTGAACTCGGAGCAGTTGAGAGTGTCATCGGAACCGTCGTAGACTTGGTAGGTGGGATTAATAAGCCCGACCTGATACGACCAGTCCCAGGCCTTCTCTGCTTGTTCGAAGTATGTCTGGTTGTTGAGATACATGCCCATGCGTGCGGCAAGGTTGAAGAAGCAGCCATTGGAGATGGAGTTTTTGTAGTTGTAACCGTTGTTGAATGTGAAAATCTGCCACTTCAGGCCTGTTGCGCGATGCGTCAGCAGTGAGACAAGATGTCATACGACCTTGTAAACTTCAAACTTACCACCACCACATGATGTCTCGTCCCAGCGAGGAATCTGAGAGTTGAGGACGGCCTGTGCCAAGTATAGCCATTGAGGCTGGTCGGGAGGCGGGTTGGGAAAGTTGACCTCCGCCGCAGACATGGCGGCCATTCCCCAGAAGGCCTGGTCATCGTTTCCAAGCGATTTACTCTGGTTTGGAGGCATGTAATTCTTGTCCGGACCGACCTGGAACAGCATGGCATCGGCTGTGACCCGATTGTAGGTCTCGTCACCGGTATAGTACCAGTAATCGATGAGCGAGCCAAACATGGCTCCAGCATTCCACCAATAGTATGGTTGTGGCAGCAGACCGGGCGCATTGGGCGACTCGTCTCCCTTGTACCATGTCATCATGTTTTTTGCGATTGCGGCCGCGGCCTGTTTTGTTGAGGCTTCATCGTCGAGGGTGAAGTCAATGGCGTTGGCGGAGCGCGCTGCCAGCAGAGCGCCGCCGAAGAGCGCGGCGAACTTCATAGTGGTGGCACTGAGGTATACGGAGGGTATGCGATGCGGTGTGAAGTCTCTGCGATGGTTGTCGCGGACGCGACGGCGGTAGAGGAAGAGTCGGCAGTGCAGTCTTGGCTCCGCGTGTTCGTTCCTAGGGAGGTGGCGCTGGTGGTCGGAGATGCGAACGCAGCAGGCAGTAGCGATCGAGAGGCGATCCGACGAAGTGGCGCTGGAAACGAGCGTGTGTCGAGACCGTGGGATGTGTGGACGGGCGGTGGTAAGGATAGAGGGAGGAGTGGTGAGCAGAATGTTGGTGGCGGCACAACACTGCGCATGGCAATTCGCGGCCGATGTCTCAGGGACAAAACCCAATCAGGAATCAGTCATGTGACCAAGTGGCGGACTTGGGCTAAATTCTTGCAAGTGGTACGAAAATAGATCACAAATTGAATCCTCCAATGCAGGTACCCCATGTTGTGTCTTTACAGATTACTCCACCCCCATATTGATCTCCGCTGTCACCTGTCACAGCCGTGCTGCTGAGCGGACAGCCTTGCACACATTGCAAGAAGTGTTCCGTCCTCGTCGCATCTTGGAGAACCTAGATCCCCTTCGTACCCGGCCACGCATGCCTGGGAGATCGCCATAGCTACAACATCGTGAATGATTTAGGGGTCATCACGGGCGAACCACCTGTGGGATTGGTATCACGAAAAGAACTTGCAAGACCAAAGGAGCTTGAAGTTCGTAACGGTAAACTCATTCTCATTATCGTCATCTCATCTTGCAGACCTGGTATCTGCTCCCCAAGAAGATGCGCCAAATGCCTCGCGCGCCTCCCATGACCTTGCTCTCACTTATCCATCCTCTGTGGCCTTTGCGGCGCGAGCTCCACCATCGATGTGATCTCCACAGCATGTCCCTCTCGCATGTCCCGTGCGCCCGTGATCGTCTCCTTTGTGCGCTGTTCCAATTCCCCTCTTCTTACGCTGTTCCCATATTTCTCACATCTCACAACTCAATCACCTCCGACCAAGCTTCCATCTTGCGATCCGTCTCCTCCAAAGCTGGAATTATGCCCTTGAACAACTTGGCCGCAAACACCGGTGGCACAGCATTCCCAATCTGCTTTCGAACACTCGTCACACCGCCATAGAAACGATGATCAGCACCGAAGCCCTGGAGCTGAGCCAATTCCTGCAGGTTGAAGCCGCGCTTCCCGGACGGATGGTAGTTGTTCTTCCCTCTGCCACCGCCGCTGGTGATGCAGCCGCGGAGGGGTTGGTCCGGGCCGAAGGATGGGAGGTCGCGGCGGACCGCGTGTCCCATGACTCCAGATGGGTGTCGTGGAACTTGGGCGAGAATGTCGGCGATGGTGACGGGGCGCTTGAGGCCTGGTGCGTCGCCGTGGGTAATTTCTGGGAAGGGCGGGAGGCTTTGACCTGGGCATGCTGCGATGGTGATCACACGCGGGCGAGGCTGGGCGTTGCCGTAGTCTGCAAAGTTGAGCAGAGACCAGCGGACAGAGTAGCCGGCTTCCACGAGCTCGAAGATCTGGCCTCGGAGGTGCTGGCCATCACTCCTCGACATGATGCCTTTCACTTGCTCCAGAGTGACGACACGTGGCTTGGCCTTTCGCAGAATCAAACCGAACGAGCCGTATGCGACCGAGATGTTCTTTGCGTCCTGCTCGGGGTTCTGCTGGCGGTTGAGCAAGGAGTGCCCTTGGCAAGGGAAAGATATGTGCATGATGTCCACACTGTCGCTGACAGTTGGTGCACTCGTAGCGAATGAGCTGATGTCTTTCTGTTGCACCAAAGCTCGGGCAAAGTTCATCTTCATGGTCTTGCAGGCATCTGACCACAGGTCGATGAGGTAGTTGAGCTTGAGCCCTGCCTTTCTCGCGCCAGCAGCGGTGCCACCTGCCCCGGCACACAAGTCTGCGTATGTGTAGTCTTGACGACGAGTGCGGACAGATGTTACCTCTTCCCTGACTTTGTATGTTCGGCGCTCGTGGCTCCCGTCGTCGTCGCAGATGGTAATAGACTGAGTCGTGTGGCGAACGGTCTTCTTCTCGACAGTCTTCTGCTTCTTTCCAAAGTGCTTGCGTCCACGATCAAGGCTCTCGAATGCGCTGTCATCCTCGCTGTCTTCGATTGTGATGACATCTTGATTGCGCTTGCGCTTGGTGGTCGGAAGCCAAGTTGCGTTCGTCGTGGAGTCCCGCTTATGTCCGGATGCTTTGGGTGATCCGCTCTGGCTGGCATGAGTTCTTGAGGTGGTGCCTCGAAACAATTCAAACTTGCGCTCAACCGCAATGCTCGCTCCGATGGCACTCTCGTGCGGCTCCAGCTCCCGGATCTGAAAGGCGACAACCTTCTTCTTTTGGGTATCCACCTCCTCGATATACTTCCACCGACAGAACAAGTCACCCTTCTCTTCGGCTTCTTTCCACTCATCCTTCGTGTACAGCTCTCCACGTGTCCGGCCACTTAGCTCGTCGCGCGGCTTGTTCGTGAAGGTAAGTCTGCGCACAAGACCGACTTGGTTGAGGCGGCGGATCTCGAGAGTGCTGTCAAGTGAAGTGACGTTGGAGTTGTGTTTGATCCTGAGCATTGCGCACAATTCATTCTTCTTGTTCGGCAGCAACGTATGTAGCAAGCCTTGGTAGTCCTTCGACATGGACTCTTTCCTGTCGACATCGCGGTGACGCTTCATCAGAACGCCGCGGAGGAAGATGTTGCCCGAGGGGTCTCGAGTGATGTAAAGGATGTGCAAAAAGGCTGTGAGTTCTCCGCCGTGGTCGGTGCACTCGACTGTGTCATTTGGACGGATGCGGACACCAAACACAGTCGTTGCGAAGGCGAGGTGCTCATGGCTGTGTGGGATACCAGCGCCGATGATCTCGGCTGAGACGGAGCTGATATCGCGCTGGAAGTGTGCTTCATCTTGTGCACCGTCTTCATCGTCGTCAAGCTCGGTCAGGTCGACAGGCTCATTCGCGTCTGGTGCGGGAGTGTTGCTGGTGGAGCGGATACCAGACATGCCACGGTCGTAGGCTGGCATGTCATCACCCTCAGAATCAGAGATCTCGATCTGCTCGACGCCACGAGCGATCTTCCGGTATGCATCACCAGGCTCAGTGCCGCTTCCGTCGCCATCGTCGTCTTCACTGTCGGAGAAGAGTGACAGTACAGGACCGCCGCGTGGCCTGTGTAGGGAGGAGCGCGCGCGATCAATGCGACCCAGCATACCTCGTGGGCCGCGTTGCTGAAAGGCGTGGTCGCCTGTCATCGTTGCTTCAGACGCACTCAAGCACTGGCTGTTCGAATGTCGAGTGTTGTGAGGTCGAGCGGAGAGCGCGAGGTTGAGAGCGAAGCGAAGTTGGTACGGTGGAAGCAGTGATTGATGATCGTGACACCGCGTGGGAAGTGACGACAGGTGAAGTGAAGTGCAGTGCAATGACGAGAAAGAGGTATGAAGGTAGGAGGGATTGTGACTGAGCCGCTTGAGACGGCTTTGTGACAAGGTGAAGAAGAAGACGCCGGGTTTGTCCCTTGTCGAACGAAGACGAAGCTGCATAAAAGGTAGAAAAGAAAACGCGGCAGGTGGGGCACGCAAGCACCTGGATCTTCATTGCTCGGGCAAACGAGTGAAGTGACGAAAGTGATCGAACAGATGATGAGAAGGAGAAAGTGACACAGGTGTAGAGACAGAAACACACTTACAGAGCAGGTCTCTGGCCTTCGTGCAGATTGATAGAGCCCTGGGTTTGCTACTGAGGACGAGAGCAAGGACCTGAAGAATAGTAGATGTTGAACACACCGTCAGTCTCGACTAGATCCAATGCTCCTCCTCATCAATATTCCGACGCAAGTATAACAGTCCCTTCAAAGCGCGCGGAAGGCAGGACGCCGGTTCGCATCGTCTTCGGGTCGGAGGTCATAAGGTGAACGGCCAAGACACTGGACTTTCCTGCTCCGCTACGTTGAGATGCGTTATTGGCTTTGCGAGAGGCGAAAATGATGAATGTGATGCGAGGGAGATGTAGTGGACGACGTGAAGTGTGAAGGAGGAGGAAGTTTACCTCATGCCGGCAGATCTCTGGGTTGTGCCCCACTCTTCAAGGACCACCGGCCGATTCTGTCCCGGTTCGCGGAGACCTCAGATTTAGATTTTCTCCTAAAACCGAGACTTCACAACGATGTCCAAACCACACCCACTCCAAGGCTGCCCAGCTTACGGCGAATCTCACGATGTACGATCTGTCTTGAAAAGTCGCGACATACCCCGATTCTGCGACGACGACCGCGCGACCTTCTCCGCACCAGCAATTCCTCCTTGAAAGGACATTGAAGAAGACCTAGGTGAGTAGCTTCAACACATACAGTTCTTTGGTGTCCGACTCCGGTCGCATCATATGATGAATTGAGTATTACTTTTAGATGTTAGACTTGGGATCATTCATGACCGCGAAAGCTCTTTCTGATCGATGACAACATTCTTCACACATAGCATTCAAAAGCTTCTCTGTTCACATGCTAACCGACAGGGAAGATAAAGGTCAATCTGATACACCTGCACCACTCCTGCCACTCCAAAACCCTCCAACATGTGTGGAATCCTCGCCGTCATCCTCGCCTCCACGTCCGCGGACGCTGCGCCAGAACTCCACCAAGCCCTCTACTACCTCCAACATCGAGGTCAAGATGCATGCGGCATCGCGACTTGCTCGACCGGCGGCAAGTTCTACCAGTGCAAGGGCAACGGTCTTGCGTCAAAAGTCTTCAACGAGGGAAAGAGAGTGCAAGATCTGCCAGGATACATGGGATTGGGACACTTGAGATATCCAACTGCCGGCAGCAGCGCGAATGCTGAAGCACAACCATTTTACGTCAACTCTCCCTACGGCATCTGCTTCACTCACAATGGAAACTTGATCAATGCGCCGGAGTTGAGGGAATACTTGGACAAGGAGGCGCATCGACACATCAACACGGAATCGGACAGCGAGCTGATGTTGAACATCTTTGCTGATGAGCTCAACACCACTGGCAAGGCTCGCATTAACTCCGCGGACTGCTTCGAAGCGCTGAAGAGAATGTACACAAGACTGAGAGGTGGCTGGGCATGCACGGCAATGTTGGCCGGGTTCGGGCTTATTGGGTTCCGCGACTCCTACGGCATCCGTCCGATGGTGCTCGGCGAGAGAGCATCGCTGGAGGTCGAAGGCGGAATGGACTACATGATGGCGTCCGAGTCTGTCGCTCTCAGCCAGAATGGATACAGCAACACCAAGGACATCCTTCCTGGTCAGGCAGTGATCATCGAAAAAGGCAAAGCACCCGTCTTCTGCCAGGTTGAAGAGCAAAAAGACTACGCTCCGGACATCTTCGAATACGTCTACTTCGCCCGACCCGAAAGTACCATCGACGGCATCTCCGTGCACCGCAGTCGGCAACTCATGGGCTACCGCCTCGCCGACACGATCCAAAAGCAACTCAGCCCGGAGATCCTTAACGAGATTGACGCGGTCATTCCCATCCCCGAAACCTCCCTTGTCTCCGCCTACGCCGTCTCGAAACATCTCAAGAAACCCTACTGCCAAGGCTTCATCAAGAATCGCTACATCTTCCGCACCTTCATCATGCCCTCGCAACGAGCCCGGCAACGTGGCGTCCGTGCGAAGCTCAACGCCATTCCCTCCGAGTTCGCCGGCAAATGCGTCTTGCTCGTCGACGACTCCATCGTCCGCGGCACCACATCGCGCGAGATCGTCAACATGGCCAGAGAAGCCGGCGCCCGCAAAGTCTACTTCAGCTCCTGTGCGCCGCCAATCACGCACGCTCACATTTACGGCATCGATCTCGCGAGTCAAGACGAGCTCGTAGCGCATCACCGAACACTGGAGGACATCTCTGACCACATTGGCGCTGATAAGGTTATCTACCAAGACCTGGAAGACCTCAAGTCCGCTTGCGCACAGGCGAGTCCGAGAGAAAACCAGCGATTTGAAGTGGGTGTGTTTTGCGGCACGTACGTTACTCCGGTGGCAAAGGATTACTTCCTGCATCTGGAGAAGATCCGCGGCGAGACGAAGAAGATGAAGGTGATGGAGAAAGCGGTGCAGGCTGTGGTGCACGGGACTGCGACAAATAAGGAGATCAAGATGGCGGCGAATGGTGTGGACGTTGATGACCGTGGGGAGGTCGTTGCTAGGGACAGCGGCTCTGATGGTGAGTTATCCCTTCAACTTGACCCTTCTGGATGATGATGGAGTGTGCTGACTGAAGATGTAGGTGAAGGACGTCTGCCTAAACGCGAGCGCGTCGACCGGCTCTCCCGCAGCGATGGTGTCGCTGAGGGCGAAGTCGCGGGAGAGAAACGCCAGCGGAGATCTTCTTCGGCGTCGTCGCAGAAAAAACGTACGAATGGCGATAGTCAGGATCTCGCGATCTGGAACATCAATGATAATGAGGCTCGTTGATGGGTCGGGCGGAGGGGTGGGCCGGGAGGAGATGGAGGGTTTGAAGCTCACTAGATGGTGTTCTTGAGGACGAGTGCGCGAGCACTAGGGATGTACGGTATGGCGGAAGTGGACCCCGGACTTCGTCGGTGGATAGATGGCTATATCCTGTGCAGTTGAGATAGCTGTTGTTCATATACCTGACCGAAGCGTGATCTTTCTGCTGTGTCAATTGGAGTCCGACCGGGACGGAGCACGTCCCGCATTGAAGCCACATCTCTCAGTCTGAACAGCCACGATAAAGCCTGAGCTTGATCTGCATGTGACGGTGGTACCTTTACGATGAAGTAGAGTGAAGTGAAGTCTCCTCCCTCCAACCGGAGACCGGAGCGGAGTGCAGTCCGGCAAACCAAGCCCCACTTTAATTCTGAAACTCGACGTCAACTTTGAAGGCGGCGACTTCATGCAATTTGACATTGACAAAATTACAACATCACAAACAGCAATAATCTCCAACATCGAATGCGCAGGGGTCCGCAGAGCAGAGGTCATGGCGCGCAGCAAACGTTTGTACTCCCCTCCCCATTGCAGGGTTTCGTTTTCGACACCGCGGTTGGCTGACTTTTGCGTTCGTTCTACAGAGCAAGCGAGGAAGAATGGAGGTGAAAAACAGTAAGCCGTCATTCCCAGATGCGCATTCTTTTCAATCTGCATGTGAGGCTAATCACTTTTATAGAGGTGCTGCTGCGAAGTTCACACCCCAGAAACGTATGTTGCTCCACCAACCGCATTCGCAATCTGCGCTTGCTCAACCAACAATACTTTGACTCTGGCTCGATACTGATCATGTGCTGGGCGTAGAAGCAAAGAAAGCAAAGGCCGAAGCGGCAACGGGACAACAGAAGCGCAATCGGAAGCCGAACTTGGCAAGGCAAGCTATGAAGGCGCCTGCTGTTCATGCCGGACCGAGTCAGACAAACGGCAACGCGAACAAAGCTGCGCTTCCTGACCAGGACCCGGGTCACAACAAGAGTCCCTATGATGGCCTGACGCAAAAGCAAAAGCAGGTGAAGAAAGCGGAGTTCAGAGCAGAGAACGAAGCAATCCGGACAGCTCAACGTGCCAAAAGAAATGCGCGGAAGAAGGCTGCCCGTGCTGCTCGAGACGAAGCGACTGCACAGAAGGAGCTGAAGTACTCAAAGAAGGATCCCTTATATAAACCCAGCGACTCCGGTGCTTCACAAGCCACGAAGCTGGCAGGAAGCGGGGAGGGAGATGACGAGTATGAGCCGCCGGAGACGCAAGAGGTCAACAGGCGAGTGACCAGGTCGCAAAGCTTCGCTCTACCGCAGCGGCCTGCGAAAAGTGCCACGGCTCAGAGCAAACAGCGGGAGGGCCAAGTGCAAGTTTCGCGGCAGAACTCTCAAACCCAAGCGGGTATCCCAGCGCAGGTGAGTCCTCTCGATCAATCTTCAGCGGTCAGCATGATGCGACAAGGTGGATTGGCCGTATGCGACGAGTGGAAGCAGTGTTGGAAGTCTTCCACGCTTGTCAAAACCCCTGGAGCCCGAAATGACGATGTCGGTGCCATCGACACAGATACAGAAACTGACCGAGCCAACGATCAGCTACAGAGGGAGCTTGATCAAGCCGCAGCGCCAGGAAATGCCTCATCTTCGACCCAGCATCAAACAAAACGGGTGAGTGAGCCCGAGAATGTTGCGCGGCGGATGTATTCTTGGCAACTATGGAATGCATCATGCGAAAGCACCGAGCGTTGGGAAGCTATTCGCACCGAGCAGACCGGCCAGCAGCATGACAACTTCGGCTTTGAGATTGCCCCACAAATGCAGCAACAGGCTGACCAGCCGAATGCTCATTCGCAGATATCGCAAAGCACAGCACCACCACTACCGAAGGGCTCACGGAAGAAATCTAAGCAGTTGTCGCAAGAAGAGATATCGGCAGAAGCAGAGAGGAAGAAAGCTCGCAAGGCGGAGAAGAAATCTCGTCGGATGACATCGAGCGAGAAGAAACAAAAGCGGCGGGCCAAGATGGAGGCGTTGATAGCCGCTCAGGATGCAGAGATGGCGACCGAGCACGCGGACCCGGCAACAGCGCAAGTCGAGACTGGTCCCCCAGCAGCCCTGCCACCACACCGCGCTGCCGTTCTGGCTCAAGAAGAGATGCGAGTTCAGCACAACGAACGCAGGAAGCCTTTGCAACGAGCAGAAGGCAAGGTGAGAAAGGAACGCAACAGAGCACAAGAAGTCGCGGAGGCTCTTCGGTATCAGGAGCTGGCCGAGCAGGGCGTTGTGATGGCTACCGCTGAGCTCATGGAGGGTCGCACGACATTTCCGCTCGACTTCTGGGAGGACCTAGCGGGAACGAAGATGGCCGCCATGTCGAGGGGAGTGGGCATGTACCTTTGAAAGAGAATGAAGTGGGAACCGGATCTGCAAAGCTCGGTCTGGTTATGGCCTTGAGCACGGCGTTTCGGCTGGGTTGGGATGCATAGCCGTGAATCAAGCTCAAGGGCTGAGCTTCGCCACAGGCTTCATGCAGGTCGGTGGGTTCTTCGAAGGAACGGCTTCGGTAATCCGTTCTTATGGACTGACTACGCTGGTTTGGGCTTGCGCATGGCCGGCCCTTGGGGACTGGGAGAAACCATGGGGCGGAATGCGGTCACCCTCATCGCAGCTCTTTTACAGCGGTGATGGCTTCGCCGTCCACATACGGGAGATACTCGCATCTGGCGGACTGCAATACGGTTTTAGGATCACTCCAATTGACACTACCGTAAGTTTGTTCTATTTTCGCATCGTAGTCTCCAGAACCTCCTCCTTGGTTTTCACTCACTCTGCCGAAACTCGCACATATCAATGTCCACAGTGGTATCATGGCTTAGAATGAGGTGAATTCGAAACCCATCGAGAGCGCACCTGCTCGTTCATCCAGAACGGTTGCCTGGGGCAGCGTTGTTATGCGCAAGCGCTAGCCGCGAGACATCTTGCGCGACTGCGACGTGACGGGAACTCCGATGCCCCAAATAAGACTCCCTTTGCATTTCTTCTCATCGACTTCCTCCTTCTTCTCGTTACGCACCAGCATCTCAGCTTCATTGCTCATCATACCCACATTACCGACAACGATGTCCAACTGGTGGGCGATGAACCAGCCCAAAAAAGGCGGCGGCGGAGGCGCAGGTGGATCCGATCCCGTCACGCAGAAAGAGAAGAGTGTCTTAAGAGGTATGCTAGAGTGATGGTGTCGTCCGTTCTTCGGTCTACTCCCATAATGCGCAGGTACTGACTCTTCTTGGCAAGCAGATGCTTCCATGACCGGCAACTTCACCACCGCGCCTCAGCTAGGCGAGTTCCGCGGACACAGCTTGATGGCATCGATACATGCTCCCAAGTTTGCTCCGAGCGACAGCAGCGAGCTCAGATGTGTTGGAGCTGGCACCCAGCAGCAACAGCCAGCGACGCAACAGGCACATGCGGTCGGCAATGGCTTCCATGCTGCTGCCACACGTCCACTCGAGCAGCTGCCGCTAGGACCGCCGCCGGTGCAGCAATTCAGCCCTCCCAACAAAGCCGCTGATACTGCTCTCAAGCGTATCTTCGCCATACCCTCCCCACCTGGTGGGTATCAGACGCAAGAGCCCAGCTTCGGCAATGGTATCAATCTGGGCCAGAAGATCAAGGACACCCTGACGGAGGTGCCTCCTCCAGATCGTACGACTGTTGGCACGGTCTACGAGGTGAAGCCGAACGGCGCTGCGGTACCAGTCATGTTCACGCCTTCCGACGTTGTCTGGTATCAGCCACCTGGAGGTAAGGCCGTCAGCCCATACTTGGGGTTGACAGGTGTGCGCAATGCTTCGCCTGCTGGCCCCGGCCCGGTGGATCCGACTGCTGTGCGTGAGCCACAACGCCCAGACTCGTGGGCAGGCGCTTTCGGCGTGCCGCCGCCATCGTGTTTCCAGACCAGCCAGGCTACAAACCATGGCTTCCGCCAGCTAGTCACTGCGAAGGTGGACCCGAAGCCGTCTCCATGGGAACTCTCAGCGGGCCAGCAAACTGCGAGCAGTGCCTACTCTCAACAGAATGGTGGTGGCGGCTTCGGTGTACAATCGACGTCTGTGTCTCACACTGGTCAGCAAGCTACAAACAATAGCTTCTGGAAGCAACCCACTCCGAAGCCATCTCCTTTTGCCTTTGCAGCTGTCCAACAGACCGTGAGTAGTGGCTTCGGTGTGCCCTCAGCGTCTGTTGCTCAGACTGGTCAGCAAGCTACCGGGGATGGCTTTGGCCAGTCAGCCACTGCGAAGGTTGATCCAAAGCCATCGCCAACCGGCTTTCCAGTTGGTCAGCAAACCGTGAGCAGTGGCTTAGCTCAGCAGAATGCTGCAGGCAGTTTCGGCGCGGCGTATGCGGACGCTTTGCGAGCCACGCAGGATGCTGCGAGCAATGTTCCCACGAAGCAATCCATTGCAAAGGTCGATCTCAAACCGTCTGCTTTTGCCTTTGCACAGCCTTACCAAACTTGCCAGCCTTCAGCTGCGCTGACACCCGCATCTGGTCTGTTCACTCGGCCAACACCATCCACCGGCCAGCAGCCGGCGTCAACTTTCGGCCAGCCGTCTGCAGCTTTCGGCCGTCCAGTGTCTGCATTTGGTCCGTCGGCACGATCTTTGGACCTGCCGGGTACTCCAGCTACTCGATCGACCTGGTCGTTCGGACAGCCGTCACAGCCTTCGCGGTTCTTACCGTCCACGATGCAGCCGCCGACACTGTCCGACACTGCAGCGCGCCGCAGCGATCAAGAACTGAATCGGACACTTCAGCAATCCTCACCCAAGTCGATCAAGGAAGAGCTAGAAGAAGGCGAGATTATGGAGCTCAGTCCGTGGCATACACGAGAGGCAATGCAGCCTGGCGCCCCAGCAACGTTCCATCAGCCGGCCTTTGCACCTACGACCCGGCCTCCTTGGCGTCAACGCGTCTCCCCGGCCCTTGTGCAGAAAGCTGACGCGAGCCACTACAAAACCGAGTTCGAGTCGATGTTCCAGAAGCAGCGCGAGTCATTGCGTAGGGTTGCGATTGACAAGATCAAGGCTAAAAGGGGTAGTCTCCCAGTCGTGATCCAAGCGTGGGAGAGTGTGCTGGCGGAGATGAAGCGTACTGGCTTGGGCGTGAGCAGTGCGAAGACTCCATCAATTCCGAAGGCGGCGAAGAAGAAGAAGCAGAATGCTCCGAAAAGTGACGTACTGTCACTGGGTGGGGCCAATAAGCTCACCTACGAGACTGCACAAGAGAGAGATGATAGGCAAGTGTTCGAGGAGCTGACCCGAGAGCTTCAACAGAACCGCCGCGAGCGGCAGAACCGCGAATTGCAGGAGAGTCAATGCTACAGTCAAACTCACATGACGTCTCACGAGAGTGCACAGCACAGGGACGAGAGACTGAGGTCCCAACTGGAGTTCAGCAAACAGCTCCGTCGGGGCAAGAGGGACGAGCAGAAGCGTCAATTGCGCAATCGGCAGAACGAGGACGGCCGATGGTGAACGATCGAAGATGAGGTGGAAAGGCCAACGTCGGCGGACTTGTGTTCTCGGCGTACACAGGCGTCATGAGGCTTGTTAGTGAGAGGTCTTCTTCCGCGGGTTTGAGTATTGCTTGCCGAGGGACAACCGGTGTCGATGTTGGTTTGCTGAACGACAGCTTTAAGACACTGTATGAATCCTGCTCGAGAGGTTCCAGATTTCATCGTCTGCAGTCAAATCTCACGGCGGCATTCCCCGTTGCTACTGCGTAGAGGAAGTTGGAGATTTCTCCCGACGAACAAATCGCACTAACAACATCAATCAGGATCTCGCACACTTTTCAATACTCTGTCGGCCGTGCTCATCAGACCTTTGTACCTGAGGGACATCGCTGCTTCTCATCACCAGGATTGATGCCTCGAGTGATGTTGATGGAGAAGATGAGCTCGGTGCTGTGACGTCTCGGCAGTTCCACGCGGTTCCGATTCCTGCAGGATTCTCTTGGCAATCGCCCACGTGTGTTCACCCCGACGCTGCATCCCAGCACTATAGCAGTCTGACGCAGATCGACTCGTCCGGATTGCTGGCTACCACCCGTAGGACAACGCCTCGAGTTGGCCGGCTCTAGCTACCGTTTCTCAAATGAGTCTCATTGGCATCGCGACGCCATTTGTCAGGGGCGTTCGGACGAACTACCGGTTGGCGCCGGCACTGAGGTAGAGATGTCAAATCGAGAAGGAGGGCGGTGCCTTATGAGGCACATGGCGCCTGCCACTTGCCGTACGAGCAGGGAGATACGTCAAATGTCTCAAACGGCCCAAACATGTTCTTCTCACGCTATTCTACTGCGGCTGACTCCGGCTTGTAGTGGCGGCCTAAAAGGGTTGCAGCACGACATGCTCTCACTCTGGCTGCGTGCCTGACTATCTAGCTGGAGTCCAACCTGCTTAGACCTCAGAGCTAGACTACAGAGCCTCCATACACCTACCGGTACATTGAAGACAGCGTTATTGGAGAACACTCCGCTTATTTCGCAGAGCCCATGAATGTTTACCTCGTCGCCTCGGAGTATTGCCTTGCTCACCGCGATGGCATACCCTGTCCTCGATCTCGTCCGCCCGTTGAGCCTTGCAGCGGTAAGGAGATTTCCAGAACGAAAGATCTTGTCTCAGACGGTACACGCATTTGGCTCCAACGTTGGGACTCGCTGGCACAACGCAGGCCTAGATTGGACAGGCATGGTGTCCGCGTGTGTCGTTCACTTTCCTATGAGATCCATGAGAGTGTTCTACCACGCCCGAAGAAATTCCTGCATGACCTGAGTCTGGTCGATTCGTTTGTTTCCATTCATTCGTTTCCACTTCTTCAGCCAACATGAGGTTCACCAACCTATTGGCCGTCATACTCTCAGTCGGCAGCATCGCTGTTGAAGCCTAGCCCGTCGACAAGCGCTCCGCCATAACCTGCGGTCTGCATGGCAATGACGGCAACCACTTCGTGATCTCGCAGAGTCGCTGCACTCGCCTCAAGTGCGCCACTGACTGCAAAAAGTCCCGCAAGTGCAAGGCTTACAGCTACGGTAATGGTCGTTGCCGCCAGTACTCCAATGGTTGTGCGAGCTTCATCAAGCCGAACAAGAAGTCTCCCTTCGCTTTCTACGACAAAGCTTGTCCACTGCCTCGTCCGGCTCAGACTTCAAGCAAGAAAACTACCACCCGCAAGACTACTACGACCTCCGCCCGCAAGACGTCCGCTACGACAAGGCGCGCAGCCACCACCTCGACCAGACGTGCGGCTACTACTACCTCCTCTCGGAGAGTTGCATCTTCTACTTCGGTGCAAGGTGACCCGGCTCCTGGCAGGCCTTCTACGCCGACTTCCGTCCACGCTTCTTCTACGTCTCGCTTCGGCAGCTCTTCTACCACCGCTTCTCGCGCGGGGTCCAGCAGCTCGTCCGCGAATGCATCCCGCACTACTGCATCTGGCACCTCCTCTGTGACTGTTTCGCGCACTACTGCATCCGGCACTGCGTCTCGAACTGCCTCCACTCGAACTGCCTCCTCCAGGACTGCCTCCTCCGCAACTGCCTCCTCCGGGACTGCCTCATCTGGTACCGTAACTGGCACCACGACTGGCACAATACCCGGTACCTCTTCGTCCTCATCCTTCAGCTCCACCTCGTCCGCTCCCCCTGACCCCAGTGCCGACTCGTGCAACGACCTCTCGAGCACAAACAACGGACAAATGATAGTCGACGGCACGACCTTCAACCTCGCCTGCGACACGACCTTCGCGAACGGAGAGCCCGTCGACGACCAGTCTAGGGACGCGACGTCTTTCGCGGACTTTCTGACGCAGTGCGCAAACTTTCAAGGCACGAACGCTTGCTCTGCTATCACGTTCATTCCCACAACTGGACAGTGCATTCTCCGATCTGCGACTGAGGGTCCGATCAGTACTCCGGATGACGATTCTGCTACGGTCGTTCCCGGGATTTTATCCTCTATGTCCTTGATGGCGACGGCTATCTCTACTAGTTCGGTGTTGAATGATGCCAGCACCTCTTCCTCCGCGGCGAATGGCGCAAGCTCGAGTTCAAGCTTGAACTCCGCGGCGAATGGCGGAAGCTCGACCTCCGCTGCGAACGGTGCCAGTTCGACCTCAAGCCTGACATCTGCCGCTAAGGGTGGAAGCTCAACCTCCGCCGTGGATGGCGTCGCTTCAATCTCCTCTGTGGCCACGCCGAGCGATGCTAGCTCGACCTCCGCATCGAGCGGATACAGCTCGACGTCTGTCTCGTCTCCTGAGAGCACCTCTGCCGCATCTGACTCAAGCCCCACAGTATCGACTGTTTCCGTCAGCGCTGGATCTGATAGCACATCCACGACTTCTTCTGGTAGCTCCACCCCCGATTCCACCTCGGCTTCATCAGGCAGCTCGTCCTCGAGCAGCTCTGCTACCGCCACATCAGCCGCGGCAGCTGGGCCCACTACTGCTTCGTGCAATCTTCTCACGGACAGCAGTGGACACTATGTGGCCAGCAACGCCGAGACCTTCCAGATCCAATGCGGCACCGCCCTGTCTGACACTCCCGTAGACGATGTACCCAGAACCACATCTTCGTTCCAAGAATGTGTGGAGGCTGGCGCAACATACGCTGGTCCCAACAAGTGTGTGGCCATCACGTTCACTGCTGGCCAGTGCGTTCTGAAGTCCGGAACTGGCGAGCCTGCTATTGATGGCAACAGCGACTCCGCTGTATTGATCCCATCCGACTCTTCCAACACGTTGCTGATCACGACTGCTCGCCAGACAGGATCTCAGACTTCTGCTTCAGCCTCCCAGACCGAGACTACCACATCTGGATCATCCTCGTCTGAATCAGAAGAGACGCCCTCTTCCACCGCAACTCAAACGAGCCAATCGAGTGCGAGCACGGAGTCTGCCAGCCAGACTGCCAGCTCGGCGACCGACTCGCAGACCACCGACTCTGCCACAAGCAACATGGACAGCTCTGCCAGCCAGACTACAGGCTTTGCAACTGAGTCGCAGACTTCTGGCTCTGCTACGACGAACACCGAGAGCCCGGCCAGCGAGACTACTGACTCATCAACCGGTTCGCAGCCTTCTGACTCCGCGAGCACCACCGTCAGCGAGAGCAGCTCGAGTAACACGGACAGCTCCGCCAGGCAGACTACCGATTCGGCCACTGAGTCGCAGATTTCCAACGCTGCTACGACGAACACGGACAGCTCTGCTAGCCAGACGAACGGCTCGGCAACTGATTCCCAGACTTCCGGCATCTCGAGCACTGTTACACTGACCACATCGTCGGAATCCACTTCCAGTGTGACACCCGCTCCCACTGCCGCTTCCTGCGAGGAGCTCAACGCCAGTGGCGGCCAATTCGGCACTGACGGCAAACAATTCCAGACGGAATGTGACTCAACAGTGGACGGCGAGCCTCTCGGCGAACCAGAAAATGAGCCTTCATACCAGAACTGTTCGAACTCTTGCGCTGCAACGACGGGTTGTGTGGCCTTCACATTCGACTCTGATTCGGGCATGTGTGTTCTCTACCAGGGCACGGTTACTGTCACTCCGGGCACTGGAAATCCAAACACTGGCAACACTCCTGACGTCGGTGTCTTGCTTCCTCCTACCTCTTCCACGACCCGAGTCTCTTCCAGCACCTCTAGCAGCGTCACCCTGCCTGTCGATATCACCTCCACTCAAGACCTGACGTCTATCTTTACAAGCAGCGTCACCTTGCCAATCGACTTGACGAGCAGTGTCACTTTGCCAGCGGACCTGACCTCTATCTCCACCGGAAGCGCCACTCTACCCACTGACCTGACGTCGATCTCCAGCATCACATTGCCAATCGACCTCACATCCTCTCTCGAATCCGGAATTGTCAGTGCAACCAGTGTTTTAGAGTCGGCTGCCTCATCGGCTGAATCTGCGATTGGACCTGCCGTTACTTCTCTTGACTCCGGATTTGCCAGTGCTACAAGCGCAATAGAATCCATTGCCTCGTCGGCTGAGTCCGCGATAGGATCTAGTATCACCTCTCTCGAGACTAGTATCGCCAGTGCCACAAGCGTTCTTCAGTCCGCTGCCTCGTCGGCTGAGTCCGCGTTTGAGTCCGGCATCACATCGCTAAAAGCGGTGTTACTTCCATCCTAGCAAGTGCTACCAGTGCCTTGGAGTCCGCTGCCTCGTCGGCGGAGTCTGCTATCGGGTCTGGCATTACTTCGCTTGAAAGCGATGTTACTATCATCCTTGCAAGTGCTACCAGTGCCTTGGAGTCCACGATCGAGTCTGGCATCACATCGCTCGAATCCTGGCTCACCACGCCGGCTATTGAACCAGTTACTACGTCTTCTATCGAGCCGGTCACCACGCCTAATGTCCTACCGGCTACCACGGCTACAACGCCTGATATTCTGCCGACACCTGTGACGACTGAGAGCCTGGCTCCGAGCACCAAGGACATTGTTGGCCCGGTCGAGACATCAGCTACCTGTCTGATTGGGACCATTACTAGCACCAACGTTGCCGGACCCGCCGAGACTTCTGCTTCTTCTTTCATCGAGAACCTGACCAGCACCGATGTTCTTGGACCAGTCGAGACAGCGACATCCCTTGGCGATAGCTTGACTAGCACCTCCAAGGTTGCCGGGCCGCTGGAGACTTCGGCTACATCTCTATTTGAGGAGTTGACCAGCGCAACTGATATCGTTGAACCCGCCGAAACTTCCGCCACTTCGCTCCTTGAGAATCTGACAAGTACGTCCGACGCCGCTGGTCCGGCGGTAACACCTGCAACTTCTACGAGAACCTGACCAGGACCACCTCCGTCGCTGTGCCGGGCGTAACAACAACAACACCAGTCGCAGACAACACCCCCGGCGTCACAACAACCTCCGCCGAGGGCCCAGCCGCAAAACGCCAGTTCTTGACCCCACCGATGGCGTAGACTCCGTCTTCGAGGTCGACAGCCAATTTCCCCTGGACAATCTAGTTGGCAGCGTAGTCGAAAGTTCCTGAGCATTAAGGACTCCCTCCTCGGAGACGGCAGTTCCTACGCCAAGCTCGACGGCCTTGAAGCCGCTCTCGCCGACAAGTTCTCCTTCTCGGGCACCGACTTCCTCGACAAGATCATGTCGACGTTCGTGTATGTTGACGGCAAGACGTCGTTCTACACTCAGGCGCTGATTGACGTCGCTCTGGCCGGTTCTGTGGCGAAGCTCTCTTGCAGCGTCGATAAGACGACGAGTCTGCTTACTTGCAATAGCCAGGATGTTGGCGGGACGATGGTCGGCGGTGGAAGAAGCGAAGAGAAGGTGTACTGCGGCGACGAAATGATATACTTGACTGGCCAAAAAGAGTCGGCGTTCTCGGCAAAGGAGTCTCTAGTTTCATTTTGGATCAATCATATTTCTTCCAAATAGTCGTTCGACCGAGCGCATGTACTGCCCCTCACTTCTCCGTGTCTCCAGCCCCTACTCCCAATCCTTTCCGCTCATGGCGTGTACTTGAAGCCTTCCAGTCCGGCCAGGATGACCTCTCCTGACTCAGCACGGCGATTTTGCCGCCTCAGTATCACTGTCGTGACTGTAGCAAGTCCCACTGCGAGCCCGTTGGCACACATGACAGCGATCAAGCCTGGAACGTAATCCGGAGCATCCTAGGAAATGTCAGCATTTTCGACTAGGCCGATGCACATTACAAGGCTCACCTGCTGCCGAAACACAACACTCGAATACACCCCTCCAATCCCACTCACGCTGATCATCACCGCGGTAGCCACAGCCCTCTTTCCATCACCCCTCAAGTTGTTCGTCATCCACGCCATACTCGTCACCACCAGTCCAGTGGCACCTGCGTAGCCCAGGAACGTCCCGACATACCGGGCCCATGGATTATTGAGGAAGCCGGTCATACACAATCCGAGGATGCCCAGTAGGCCTTGGAAAATATTTGGGATTCCACGGCTGTGAAAGCGGTCGGCGAGGACGGAGATGGGAATTACGACTAGGATGGAGAAGACGGGTGGGAAGGCGGAGAGGACGAAGGAGAGCGGGCGGGAGAAGTCCAGGCTGTTGCGAAGGATGATGGGCAGGAAGAGGGCGAAGGCGTAGATGCCGCTGAAAGAGTGTCAATTTTCAGCTGGAGTGGAAGACTGGGAGCATGTATGGCCTTACCTAGCTCCAGCAAAGTACATCATACTGAATGACCAAACCTTCCAGTCTGAGCAAGTGCTCAACACGACTCGCATCGTCAATTTGGCATGCGAATCGTCCGCGCCACGGTCACCTTCCAGTCTCGTCTCGACAAACTGCTTCTCCTCTTCCGACAAGAACTTGTTTCGCGGCGAGCTCGGAAAGTCGACGATGATGAAGTATGCCAACACTCCCAGCAGGACAGTGATTGATCCTTCGATGATGTAGATCCATCTCCAGCCGCGATAGGCAGACACACGCTCGAGCTGGACCAGACCCAAGGCGAAAATGTTGGCGAAGCCGGAGAGTACGGTTGCGGTGACGAAGAAGGCTGAGAGTCGCTTTTGAAGCTCATAGCGCTTGTACCAGGATGAGATCAGGTAGATGCAGCCGGGGTAGAAGCCCTATATCGTGTCAGTAAACCAGATCCTTAGCACTACCGCATGTGAGTGACCCATACCGCTTCGAGAAGTCCTAGCAGCGCGCGCAATACAACCAACGTCTGCCATGTCTGGATGAACCCGATGCCCAAGCTGACCAATCCCCATGCCACGACAATCGCGGAGAGAAGCTTTGGTGGTCCGACCTTGCGAATTAGAGCGTTGGACGGCACTTCGAGCAGGACGTAGCCGACAAAGAAGATCTATGAACCGGCATAAGTATCGCGCCAAACTTCCGCAGGTTTGAACATAACCTGAACTCACCAGCAAAGCCAGACTCGCTCGAGTGCCAACGTTCAAGCCCAAGTCTTCATCGAGACCTGAGATACGAGCGACGGAGATGTTGTTCCGGTCAATGAGACTGATGGTATAAAGCGCTCCGAGAATCGGCAATAATCGCAGGTCAATCTTCCGGAGGACACGCTTCTCGAGACGTCGGTCTTGTGGTCCTTCGAGCTCAGGACTGGCTATGGATGCTGACGGCGACTGGATCGCTTTCTCGTCGGTGTAGGACATTCTGCTGAGATCCGGCAGTGCAGAGGAAACAGCAGGTCGTGCGCTTGTGCAGGAAGAGGCACTGGTAGACCAGCGGCGCAGAATTGTGTCAGGGAGACAAGTAGAAGATGGAGCTCTCATGACTCCCGCCATAACGCAGGATCAATAGACCGCCCGATCACGGCCTTCTGCACAGTGTCGATCCTCGCCCGTAAAGGTATACACACGAAGACGCACTGCACACAGCTCGCATGCTTAGCGTGCTTCTTGCCTCTGCGCCTCAGTCCGTTGGCTCGGTCCATCTTCCTAACTGGACTGGAGTGTGATCCTCACAGCTCACCATCTCCACGGGGCGGTCTTCCTGGGCAGGCAGCACGCATTGACATCGGCGAAGACGTCGTCTGGCTCCGCCGCGCCAAGTCATCCCCGCGAGAGATCAGCAATGTACTTCGCTTGCTGAGAACCTTGGCTTCGCTTCCTTCGGTCCCGTCGGCCTCGGTCAATGTCCATCCGAGCACAGGGTACTTCTTGTCATTCTTGAGGAAAAGAAGGAAACTCTGTCACGTAGTATATGAGCAGTTGAGAAAGATGGTGATGAAGGATGCGTGGTGTGAAATATGGATGGAAAAGATTGACCATATTTTGGAGAACGATCTCCTGGCTGACTCAGCTGTGACGCCTGAGGCATCAGACATATGGAAACATACCATCTCACTTGGGATTAGTACTCAGTGTAGTCATTTTTGTTACAACTAGTTGATTCTGAGGAACGGTAATCTTCGCACTTCCTTCTTCCTGCGTATTTCTAAGCGCACTAGTAGCAGTTCTAAGACTTGCGGAAACAATAAGAGGCTAGAGAACTCCTTCAGTTTCTGTACGTAACTTCTTAAAAACTCTTTAATCCTTCGTGATATCCTTTGTGTATGTTACTTGCTCTTAACTAGTAACTAGTGCTTCATTCGTGTGAAGGCTTAACTGTGTGCTTTATTTAATATAAAGGTTTAACTGTAATTAGTGCTTTATTCGTATAAAAGGCTTAACTAGTAACTAGTGCTTTAGAAGTTAAACTCTGCTATGCTAATGCCGGCGGTAGTGTGTGCGCTGGTTTCTAGTATGCTCGTCTCTTTCTTGTTGTTGTGCGGAGCCTAGAGTAGCAGCTTCTTCTTATGCTCTTTTAGTTAACAGTCGCTCTTATTGCAGCCGAATCGTAGTGTCCAGTTTGGAGGACGTCGATCTGGATAGAGGTAGTTGTAGGTGTCGATAGTGTAGTTTGGAACTCCGTAGTAATCGCACCGAGAGCCGGTATTGTTGCCGTTTGGCTTCGTTAGTAGTTTGGAGGCGTTCTAATTCTTAGGCCGAACTTCGCTTCCTTTATATTAGTGCATACGCTCTTATATGCGCCTGCGAAATAATCAATGTTCTTTCTATCGAATAAAA
>AFIY01000736.1:0-48499 GCA_000223825.2 Zymoseptoria passerinii SP63
ACACTAACAACGCGTAATTTACTGGCTCTCAGACGCTTATTACATTGCAAGGGAAGCCTTATGTTGCATAAGAAGAGATTTGGAAGTTTAACGAACAGCCTCTAATTCGGCGGCTGCATGTCGGCTGCCATTGACCAGTGCACGATGGACACACCATCAGTGATAAGATAAAAGGAGACATATTCTCGTCCCTTAGATAATCTCCATAACTACCACCGTAGAAAGTAAATATCGACACATTTAATCGTGTGCAAAAACCCTTCCCGTGCCGCCTGTTCTCCAACTACCCTCCCATTTGTCTCCCTGCACCAATCGAGTCCCGTCATCCCGGTGTTCCTCTGTTGGATCCCTCCAACCCGACCAACTTCCCCAGTCATCGTCATTCCACCATCTCAAAACATCAGCGGACTCAGCCTCAAACCCGTCCCATCCTACCGGTACGGATCATAGTCACTCCCGCTATCATAATCATACCCATTATACGTATCCTCCACCTTGGGCGGCACAGCCTTCCTCTCCACTCTTGCAGCACCAAGCTTCGTCCCAGCGCCATTCACCGTCCCATTCGTCGCTGACGCAGTCGACGCAGCCATCGCCGCCTGCGCCGCTGCTACCGCTCCAGTCGGTTGATTGCCATTGCTGCTGCTACTGCTCTGTGGTGGTGAAGCGAAGTGATCGTCATCATCACCTACACGCGGAGTCAGAGCGCCGACCGAGGGTGATGTATGCGGCGGATCATCGTTCCATTTACCCGCCCAGCCGAACCAGCCTTTCTTCGCGCCTTGCGCGGCTGCGGTGTCTGGATAAGCGATCGGCTGGAGCTGGTCCTGCTGCTGCGGTGCTGTTGAAGGAGCATCGTGATGAGCCAGTTGCGGGACGTTCAGTGCGAATTGTCCGTTACCGAGGGGTTCCACTCCGTAGCTGTCTCGGCCATAGTGGCTTTCATCGTCTGTGTCCGTCTCCCCAGCAACGTCCCGGCCGCCGGACTGGACATGGAGGAAGCTGCCGTCGGTGCCATTTCCGGCCTCTTCTTGGTCCGTAGGTCGGATGCGCACGGCTTTGATGAGTTCCACGACTGCTGCTGTCAGATTGCTCGCCGCGGCATCGAGCAGTGCGACGGGAGAGAGGCCATGCGAGGCGGCGTGTTGCTTTGTGGCGGTGATGAGCGAGTTGGCCGTTCCGGTCACGCGAGCTTGCAGACGAGGCAGCTCAGCTGGATCTTTCGAAGTCGCAGTCTCGGAGCTCGAAGAACCGGACGATGTAATGGCCTGCACACTCATCACCACACCTTTGACGCACTCCAGCATTTGCGCCGTGCTGGTTCCTCTCGCCACACGAAGCAGCTCCTCCACAGCGACCTGGAAAGCCGTGACTTGCACATCCTTGACTCGACCATTCTTGTCGATGAGACCTTCTTGCCGAACCAGACCTGCTGCATCCAGACCTCCACCTCCTTGCAGGCCCAGTCCCATGGTGGAGGCTCGGAGATGTTTGTTCTGGGCCTTGACCTTGGCGTATCTTTGCCTCCACTCATCGTTGTCTCGTTCGAGTTGAGAGATTTTGGCTGCCAGCTTTTCCTCCTGCTCGATTGCCGCATCGTTTTGGTTGGACAGTGTTCGCATTTCACGCAGATACTGCATGGCTTGAGCTTGCACTTCCTTGGTGGTGGACTCTTGCGTTGCGAGTGATTGCGCGAGAGACTTCAATTTGGCATCGTAGTCGGGTGGAGGAGTTGGCTCGTGAGATGCGATTTGGCCAGCGAGGTTGTCTCGTTCGGTTGTCAGCGTTGCGACCTCGGTCTCGAGTTGGGAGATCCGGGAAAGCTGCGTCGAGCTCGTAGATTCCAGCTGTCGCAACTCAGTGGCATAGTTCTCCGCATCGGAGGTATGTCGAAGCTTGAGGGCGGACAGTTCTGCTGTAAGCTGCTCCACGAGTGATTGCGCATCGACATGTTTCTGCTCGAGTTCCTCTCTGAGACTGGTCCACTGACTTCGCTCCTCTTCATGTCCAGTAGATCTGCTCGAGTCCTCCTCCAGTCTTCTCTTCAGCTCAGCAATTTCCGCCTCTTGTGCCTGAATCTTCTCTTGATCCTCCGCAGAACTGACTTGTCTCTCGCCCGAATTCGTGCGAACATCATCCAGTCCGAAGGCATCCTCGTCATCCTCCGCATCGTCGTCCTCCACCATCGTGCTCTTGTTCGGTACAATTGTATTGCTCTGGAACTGCTTCGGAAGTGGTCTGCCGAGACTTCCACCCGCCAGGCTTGCTGTCTCGCTTGGCCGTCTTCCTCCCGCGGCTGGGGGACCTCCATGAGGACCTCGCTGCCCAGGAGAAAGTGGCCCTATCGATGGTCGCATGCCATGGCGACTGTATGTGCTGGCGTCACTCATATTACTCATGGGCCTGCTCATGCCGCCGAGCCGAGGTATCCGCCGTTCCAGCTCGTAGAAAACATCCGTCGCAAGTTGGCGGAAGCGCTCTATCGGAAGAGTGGAAAGTTTCTGCCGTGCTTGATTCCTCTTCGGGTGGAAGTTGTTCTTCGGCAGGAGGAAGCGAGGCACATTCTCCACCCTTTGCGTGCGCTCGTCTTCCCGTCGAATCAACTCATCGTACACATCCGTGCTGAGTTCCATGAATTGTGTGACCGACAGTCTCAACAGTTTGTCCCGCGCCCGATTTGGCTTCATGTTTCCTTTCTCATCTTGCAAATGCACAGCCAGGTATTGCTTCAATGCAGCATAGTGTCTCTGCAGCGCGTCCTCCCCCGGGTTATGAGTTTGACTCCTCGAGCTATCGCGATTGTGCGGTCTCCCAGCTATTCTCCCATCGTGTGACATTGCGAAAGAGCTCGCGGAGGAAGGCGGCCGACCATTGCTGCCATTCACGGAGGGTCGCGAGACGTCCGTGGAACCGCTTGCGTGCTGTGAGGAATACGGCGAGCCAGCCGTGGGTGGTCGTGCGGAGCCGTATGGACCTCCGTGATATGGGACGTCGTTCGATGTGCCGGCGACTGGTGCCCTATCTGATGATCCTCCCACTTGACTACCCCCAAAACTCTCGTAGCGCCCGAGCAGCCCCGAGTCGTTGCTGCTCATAGACATGGGCGACATGGGCGGCTGGGGCAGACGTGAAGACATCGACATCGTGAGGACAGTTCGGCCGTGGTCGTCGTGTTTCGGGGGATTGGTCTAGGCGGTGTGCTGTTCGGATCTACCATGCGGTCGCGATAGGAGTCCAGCGGAGTTGGTATGATTGGGAGTAGCAGTAGCGAGTGGAAGAACCGAAATTAGAGATAGCCGTGTGTAAGAAGAAGCAAAGCAATAGAAGGAGTGAGGAAGTCGCAAGAAGGCCGAAGCGCGGAAGTCGGGTGGTCGTGGTCGCTGTTGTCGCAGGTTTTGTCGTCGGCGCCTCCCCTCCTGGTGAGACGAGACGATGCCTGCAAATATTCAATGTGAATTATGTGATAGTCAACCCTGGACTCAATCTGGCCGCATGCAGAACACAAGCAAGTAGAATAGTTCTAGCAGGGATTCTGGCACTCGGAAATATGCAATAACGATACTTCGTACACTGCTCGGAAGCGAGGGACTGGAGGACTTGAGTGGAACTTGGCCGAAGAAGTCGCGCGCCTAGAGCAAAGATTAATTGATAGATTGATAGATAGCGAGGCATTTGATCATGACATTCCGTGTATACGACAACAATAGAAATAGAGAGAAATAGGGATATACTCTTCTCCTATTCACTTTCGCTTCCTCCCCAACCTCCTCTCAACAACTCACACCGCGCGTTCATCCTTTGAAGACGTTCTCGAAAACTTCCCCAAACGAGACTAAGGTAGAATAGAACTAATCTCTTCGCCGTGCTCCACCCCTATTTGGCCCTTCCCTTTCACAACATGCGACTCAGCCAAGGACCGATAGGCTACAGCTGCAGCCGCCGGGAGTCCCTGAGATTTTCCGCCTCAACTCTCTCACCAATCGCTGGCTCTCCGATGCAGGTACGCAATTTTCGAGGATTCCTTAGATCCAGACCAGTGCTGCGCTTGTGTCAACTTTTGGGAATCGGGGGTATTGGGCGAAGGGGTGATTCGCTGGTAGGATAATCGTGTAGAACGAGAGATGCTGTCGAGTCCGAGCTGACGTGAGGCGAGACAGCGGCTGGGGACGGCTGTCGAATACGGCCACAGTCGCAGGCAAGATTGACACGGAGGCCGCACGGAAGACGAGTCTTCACTGAAGTCGAAGGACGCCCGCCTCTATCTCCCAAGAAAACAAAAATTCATGCCCGAAGAACAACCCAAAACCACGACTCCAACCAGCCCATCCTGCCCGGCTATGATGAGCACGCATCTTCAATTCTGGAACACCAACCTCCCACCACACCTACACACCGCAGACTGTCCCTCCTTCCTTCAATACGCCTACACCGATCCCAAAGACCTCCGCACGCTCTCCACTCCCGATGCAGACTTCACCCCGCAAACCTGGTCCGAAGTTTCAGCTCTAATACGAGAGAATCGACTGGCAGACTTCCAGCGGGTGCCGAGTGAGCTGTGGCGGTATCGGAAGTTCGTCGATGAAGTGGAGAGGGAGTGGGGGAGTGTGTTGAGGTTTTTGGTGAGGGAGAGGTTGGGGTGGGAGATGGATGGGCGGGGCAAGGTTGTTGTTGAAGGCGACAGAGAAGAGGTAGGGTGGGAAGAAGGGTTGGAGAGGGAGGGTGAGTCTCCCGTCGTTTTCATCCTCTCAGCTTTATCAATTCATCTCTCCATTTCCACCCCGATTTCATGCAAATTCCTGTCCCTCGCACATGATCTGATCGACTCACTCCAGATCTCTACACAATCCTCCCAAACGACTGGCCGTATGGCTTAGAACCCTGCATAACCCACCTAGTAGTCTGGACAAAATTCTCACTACCAACAGACCCGGATTCGCGAACCGGCGACCTTGCCACCACTGCACGGAACACTGTCCAGGACTTCGTAAACCGGCACTTCGGCAGCGTATGTGGTGAGGAGAATGTGCTGTGGTTTCGCAACGGGGCGGCATTGAAGAGCGTCCGGGCATTGGAGCACTTTCATGTGCTTCTCAGAGATGCGAGGCCGGAATGGGTGGAGAAGTGGACTGGCGGGAGGAGGGCGTTGGCCGAGATGAAGAAGGAAGAGGAAGATGAGGCGAGGTGAGAGACGAGGGGAAGTTGTGCGATGGCGAGAGGTTGCCGCCATGAAGGCACGTCGGCCCTCGCTTCGAAATGAAGTGACCGAAATGGGTCCTCGTTCATCTTCCTCGGAGTACATCAAAATGTTTGAGGTCTCGGACCAGATCGCTCTCGTGAGAGCCTACCAGCAGAGCCACTCCAGGTCTGGGGACAGGCAAGCCTGGAATATTGTCACTGGCCCTACTCAGCATCTCCAATCACAGATATGTGCGGTAGCCACAAGAGCATCAGTCGTACGGCTTCTGCGGCAAGAGTCCACCGCCTATGGTGATTAAATGACCTGGTCCTCGGACAGTGTAGACCGTCCAATGATCAGAAAGACTGGCCGAGACGCCACCCGAAGTACGTGTACACAGGATGTCGGTACATGCAATGTGGCTCATCGCTCTACACAGCCGTCGACGCCGCACATCCTGACATCAGGGCTTGGGTGATATTCTGGGTGCCACGAACAAGTCCATTTCTCAACCTGCTCAGCGATTTGAGGTCGGATTTTCTGGAGATGGCTTCCGCCCTGAAGTTTTCTATTGCTTCGCATGGAATTCTTCGAGGTTTTGTCGCTACTGCTCTCAACGCTCCCAATGCCCGGCGGAGATGTCTTCGTTGGAGGGTAAAAAAATACCTTTCAAAGGAAGGATGACCGGTTCGAAGTAGCATCCATTTTACGTCCTTCCTTCCACGTTGGTGGAGCTTCCACCTGCTTAGGTAAGAAAGCTTCCAAGTTGATGGTCTGCCAATTTGAACTGGAGCAGGAAAAGGGGCAGCGGAGTTCCATGGTCGTGGGAGTAATCGTGAGCACCGTGTGTTCACCATGTAATAGAAGAGCGTATATATCAATTCAAGTCGTTATAAATCTGCAGCATATCTAGACGAGCCCTCTGTTGCTTCTTCTTCGTCGTTGGAACAATCGTAAGATCCTTCGGAAGTGACAGTCCTGGAAGCCGACGACGGGACGCAGGGACAGGGACAAGATCTCGACATTTGAATTTTGGCGTGGCACATCCCTCCACGTAACCTCTCCATCTTTCTCCACGTCCGCATCCTCTTCTTTCCTCTTTCGTGACGTTACGCTGCAGCTTGAGAAACAATTTTTGGTTGGACGGGACCGGGGGTGAAACAACAACAGATCGCGAACACGACTCGCGGGCATTTGCATTCGACCAACCGGGAAACTGCTACTGTCGGTCCACGCAAGATTGAAGACGTGGCAGGGCAGGACCGTGGAAAGCAATGCGATTTGCGACGTCGTTCTAAACCAATCCCTACCTCTGGTCTGAACCTCACACTTGGAGGACTGACCGCAGCGACATCCTCACCACTACCTCCACCTCGAGCGAATCTTCAACATGCTCGGCTCTTCTCTAATTCCCACGCGATGGCGACGCAATCACGACTCCTCCGAGCCAGCCAACCCAGGCCGATACAACCGCGCGATAACACCCTACCTGCAGAGCATTTCTCTCAAAGCCTGCACACATCCAATCCGAACTCTCGTTCTCGTCGCTGTCCTCGGCAGTGCTCTCTACGTCAATCTTCTCGAAACGGGCTTCTTCGTGCCCTCGTCCGCACACGACACGAACCAGCTTGACATCACTACGCTATCGATCGGCAGCAGGAGACTACATCTTGGCCCGGAGACGGCATGGAAGTGGCAATTGGAAGAGAATGGACATGCAGGTGTGAAGACCGTGGTGGATGCGGAAGAGCGAGAACTGGCATTGGTGACATTGGACTTTTTGGACACCGGCAACAACTCGCCCAATGCCGCACCAAAGTCGGTACCGCTTCCTGCGGACATCACCGCGGAGCTGGTGCCTTCAAGTGAGAACATTCTCTCGCCAATCTCTGGAGAGACGATGCTTGCTTTCTCGCTGCCATACACAGAGACAGCCCTGTTCTTAAGAAGTGTCAAGGAGATCCCGGCTTCTGCTGCGACGGCACATGCTGAGGATGGTGCGGACGACATTCCTGAGGAAAAGCGGTGGTTGATGAAATCAGCAAAGAAGAGTGCTCCCTCTCACAGCGTTCTCGAATGGGCACAAAACTCCTGGGCTGCGTTCCTCGATCTAGTCAAGAATGCGGAGACTTTGGACATCATCATCATGTCACTGGGATACCTCTCCATGTACCTGACCTTCATCTCGCTTTTTATCAGCATGCGACGGATGGGCTCGAATTTCTGGCTGGGCACTACCACTCTGTTCTCCTCGGCATTCGCTTTCCTCTTTGGATTGTTGGTCACTCTCAAGCTGGGAGTCCCGGAGAACGTGGTCCTACTCTCAGAAGGCGTTCCTTTCTTGGTCGTCGTGGTCGGATTCGAGAAGCCTATCAAGCTCACCCAGGCTGTTCTCTCGGCTTCAGCGAAAGTCAAGAACGAGAATGGAAACGCCGATGGCCTGACCATTCAAAGTGCCGTCCAGACTGCTGTCAAGGAGCGTGGATTTGAGATCGTGCGAGACTACATGATTGAGATTGTCATTCTCTGTGCCGGAGCTGCGTCGGGTATCCAAGGAGGACTTCGTCAATTCTGCTTCCTCGCAGCATGGACCCTCTTCTTCGACTGCATCCTGCTCTTCACCTTCTACACCTCCATCCTCACCATCAAGCTGGAAGTCAACCGTATTAAGCGTCATGTCAACCTCCGCAAGGCTCTGGAGGAGGACGGTGTGAGCAAGAGGGTCGCTGAGAATGTCGCTGCTAGCAATGACTGGCCAGCTGGACACATTGCGTCCCAATCCACCGAGAATAGCATTTTCGGCAGGAAAGCTCGAAGCAGCAGCATTCCACGTTTCAAGATCCTGATGGTCACTGGCTTCATCATGATCAACGTGCTCAACCTTTGCTCCATGCCATTTCGCGGCACTCGCAACAACTCTCCAGTCACGACTGCCGGCCTTTCAAGTGTCGTCTCTCAGCCTCCCATGGATCCGTTCAAAGTCGCTGGAAATGGACTCGATTTCCTGTACAAGCAAGCTAAGCGCAGCTCGCAACCGGTCAGCGTAACGGTCTTCAACCCGATCAAGTACGAATTGCAGTACCCTTCAGTGCACTACTCGGTCCCAGAACAATCAGACTGGTCCATCTTCGAGGGCGACTACCAGAATGGCCTCTTCTCATCGGTCGGCGGTAGAATGGTCGAGAGCTTGCTGAAGAGTTTCGACGATCCGGCTCTCGGCAAGTGGGTTGTCATTGCGTTGGCATTGAGTCTTGTGCTCAATGGCTACCTCTTCAATGCCGCTCGCTGGAGCATCAAGGACCCGAACCAGGAGTCCAAGCCCGAGCACACCACAAACGGTCATGCGATTGCGCCTACCATTCAGACCGAAAAAGCGCCTCCGCCGATGCCCGACCTCCCAGAAGATGCTCTTGATGGATCTCGCAAGCGAACTCGAGAGGAATGTGAAGCATTGTTGCAGGCTAAGAAGGCACCCATGCTTGACGACCAGGAACTCATCGAGCTAGCTCTTCGTGGTAAGATCCCGGGGTATGCTTTGGAGAAGACACTGGAGGACAAGACTCGTGCCGTCAAGATCCGCCGCGCGGTCATCTCGAGAACACCAGGAACCGCCGATCTCACCTCGAAGCTGGAGAAGTCAAAACTGCCATATGAACATTTCGACTACGACCGCGTGCACGGCGCATGCTGTGAGAATGTCGTTGGATACATGCCTCTTCCTCTCGGTGTTGCTGGTCCGCTCACAATCGATGGCAAGAGCTACTTCCTCCCCATGGCCACGACCGAAGGAGTCCTCGTGGCCAGCACATCTCGTGGGTGCAAAGCCATCAACGCGGGTGGTGGTGCTCTCACCGTACTGGTCGCCGATGGCATGACCCGGGGACCTTGTATCGGCTTCGAGACTCTCGCCCGTGCTGCCGCCGCAAAGGTGTGGCTCGACAGTCCCGAAGGCTCAAAGGTCATGAAAGAGGCGTTCAACTCCACATCTCGCTTCGCAAGACTGCAGACACTCAAGTCGTCTATTGCCGGCACATATGTCTACATTCGTTTCAAGACCACCACAGGTGACGCCATGGGCATGAACATGATTTCCAAGGGTGTCGAAAAGGCTCTCAATGTCATGTCCAAGGAGAGTGGCTTCTCCGACATGGCCATCATTTCCGTCTCTGGCAATTTCTGCACCGACAAGAAGCCCGCTGCGATCAACTGGATCGACGGCAGAGGCAAGAGTGTCGTCGCCGAGGCTATCATCCCCGGAGATGTGGTCAGAAATGTGCTCAAGTCGAACGTGGATGCATTGGTCGAGCTGAACATCTCGAAAAACCTCATCGGAAGTGCCATGGCCGGTAGCATTGGAGGTTTCAACGCTCACGCCTCGAATATCGTCACAGCAATTTTCCTCGCTACTGGACAAGATCCGGCTCAGAACGTGGAGAGCAGCAACTGTATCACTGTCATGAAGAAGTACGTATCCTGTCCGACCTTTTCGCATTCCTTGAACAAGAGCTAACATCTCCCAGCCTCAACGGCAACCTCCAAATCACCGTCTCAATGCCCTGCATCGAAGTCGGCACTATCGGCGGCGGCACCGTTCTTGAGCCTCAAGCCGCCATGCTTGATCTCCTCGGCGTGCGCGGCCCGCATCCCACCACCCCCGGCGCAAACGCCCAACAACTCGCCAAGATCGTCGCTGCGGGTGTTTTGGCGGGAGAACTGAGCTTGTGCTCGGCTTTGGCGGCGGGCCACTTGGTGCAGGCGCATATGAGCCACAATCGCTCTACGGTGCCGAGTCGGGCGCCGAGTCCGGGACCAAATGGGAAGCCGGCGGAGAGTGCGGCGGCGATGGCGAAGGGGTTGGGGATGACTAGTGTGCGGTGAAGGAGATGAGTAGGAAATGATGCGAGTTTTCTCTTGCTTTGGCAAAATTGGTGGATGTGGAGAAGTTGAAGAAATCCTCTCAGAGCAGCGTGGTCGAAGAGGAGAACAGTTCCGAGCAAATACGAGATGGAAACGGAGCCTCTTACGGCCGGAGCTTCGAGGACGAAGGAGAAGCAGCATGGCAATGAGCTCTGCAACATGAGCACAAGTGGAAGACGAGGCCGAGAAGGCGAAGGGCAATTGGAAAGATAGAAGACCGAGCGGCAGCATAGAATTGTACAGCAAAAAGTTCATGCCCAGCCCTTTTCCGTCGGGTTGACCGTGTGTGCTGCATTACTTTACCCTTGAGACGACGTTTGTCCCGTCTGCGTGGAATGATCGGGGCCAAGAATCAAGGGTTGAACCTATCCCGACTCATGGAGACGTCTGAACCAATACCTCCTTGATCCCGCTCAGATTGCACCGCATGGATCGGAGCTCGATGGCCTAGAGTCTGCAGTCTGCGCAGGAGAGCGGACATGCCATGCGAGGATATCTGTGTCCGCGACGAAAGCAGCAACAACACGTTGCCGATTGGCCGGACGAGAAACCGCCGTCTTTCTCGACGACAGCGCGCATGCTGTCCATCTCGAGATGATCTGTTTGCTCTGGTCATTGCCTCTTTTCTGCGAGAGGTAGCTGCCTCTCAAAGTTCAAAGTCATCCTGGTGCAGGCAAAAGTCTACCTCGCAAAGTACCTCTTTTCAATCGGCCTCAAAGCCAAGTAGCTCACCGCCGCGAAACCAAATCCGAGCTCAAACCCGACATCTCCACCAAAGGGCTTCTCCCCCGCAAACAGGGCAATCGGTCCCACGAACCACGTCTGGCTCATACCCATCACCATCCCCACCACACCCATCCCAAAGGCGCCCATCGCCGCGATCTCCGGCGGTAGTTTGCTCGGAACATCATGCTCCGCCGGATCATACCCTGCAAACCCCCGTCTGAACACAAAGTGCTCCGTCAACGAAATGCCTTCGTAAATGGCCAGCCAGTACCCGATGAAATTCATAAAGTTCTCCAGCACGGTCTCAAAGTGCGAGTAGCCTGGGATGGCAATCGCGATGTACACGCCTGTTCCGATGGCCGTCCAGACGAATCGAGGCACGGCTTGCGTGTGGCGCGAAAGGGTCTGCACGGTCAGAGCGACGGAGTAGATGTTGGGGCAATTGTTTGCGATGATGGTCAACGCCAGGATGACGAGGCAGAACTTGCCGAATCCTCCAAGGTGGTAGATGAGAACCGCGGCGAGCAGACCTCCTGTGCCGGATGCCTCGTATCCAGCTTGGTAGCGATTGTCGCCGTCGTTGAGGGAGGTGGCGGACATGATCGCGATGCCGAGGAGCTCCGTGAAGAGTAGCGGTACGATCAATCCCAACCACGTGGCGAAGAAGACCTTCTTCCTCGACTGCCTCACCCCCTGATAAACCGTATAATCCGCCGCATAACTCGCCCAACCCGTCGCGAACCCATAAACCGTCGCCCCAAAACTCAACACACTCCCCACCTCCGCTTTCCCCCTCCCCATCGGAATCGGCGCAAAGTCCCCGGAATACGCAAACACGCCCAACGTGATCAGGAAGACGACGGTAGCTGGTACCCACGACCAGAACTCGTAGGCGTGCACGACGCGGTAGCCGAAGAGGCAGACGACGAAGGTGGCGAGGGCGATGAGGAGGATTCCCGCGAAACCGGGGAGGGAGGACGAGATGGCGTGGAGGAGTTGGGCGCCGACTATGGCGTTCACGGAGGACCAGCCTAGACAGGCGAGGAGGTTGAAGATGGCGACTGGGAGGGTGGGGTGGTGTCAGGAGGGATTCATGAAGGCGGGGAATGGGGGATAGGCGGACTTAGTTTGACGCCCCACCAGCCGAACCAGAAGCGGGAGAGGACCATCTGTCGTCTGTTTTGGAGTGGTTAGTCTGGGGTTATCGCGGCATGGATGTGATGAGGGGAATCTCACAGTCCGAATTTGGGCCCGAAGGTCGAGAAGAAGCAGACGGGCGTGATGCCGATGAGGTTGAAGATTACGGCTACGATCATCGCGTCTGCTGTTCCGAGGAAGAAGACGGACTTGGAGAGGAGGCCGATGGCGAAGGATGAGACGACCATGTTGGCGGAGAGCCACTGTTGCGCTCCATCAGCAGGTCTCCATGCACGAAACGTGGTGTGCAAGATACCATCGTAGCAACGTTCAACAACGCCCTCGTCCCAAACTCCGTCCGCTCATCCTCCGGCACTCTCTCGATCCCTCTCTGCTCGACTCGAAATCTGCCGGCGAAGCGCTGCACTTTCGCATACCATGAGTCGCCGAGCTCGAAAGACTCGCCTGGCACGGCGCCGTCTTCGCGAGTGTAGATTGGAGCTGCGGGGGCGATATGGCGGATTTTCTCCATGTCGGTGGACGGGCCGAAGATGGGAGGGTGTCCATCGGGATGTCCGTTGAGACGGAGATTCGAGTACCTTTCTTCAGGCTTGGCCATTGCGGCGGTGATGCGTTGCAGCGGTCTGGCTTCATGCAGAACTCTGGAATCTGTTGAGGTAAATCCGGCGGTGAGTCTGTCTGGCGATTGTACATTGAAGACGTAAACGTCATTTCTGAGACGGCTCTAAAGAAAGTGCAAAGGTCGGGTTTGAAATGGCAACGAACAGGTTTGCCGGCTCAGCCCATCGTTCGCATGCTTGATAAGGAAGATAAGACAGACACCGGGGTCCTTTCATCACAGGAGCTGAAGGGGAAAAGGTATCTATGTACAGATAACGGCAAAGGCGGCAGATCTTGTCAGGATCAGGATCCTGGAATAGTTTGCATCGGCCCGTAGAAGTACATTGTAGCATGCTCGAGAGGATTGCTTGTTCTTTGAACAAGCCTCTCAACACTCTTGGCCCCGTGATAGCTGATGAAGTCGAGAGAGAATGCGTGTGAAGTGCCGACACTTCAAAGACGGGAAGGTGGTTTACGTGGGAAGTCCCGCGACTTGGATATGATTTGCAAGCTGTCGCCAGAGTTGGCCCTTGGAAAGTGACGAAGCAGAAGGCCGCCTTATCGAAGAGATGGTATTGAAACAAGTCCAGGCAACATGAATATCAGCAGCTGCAGGATCTTTGATCGTCTGGGCTTTCGCCGACGGCTGGGTCGATTTACCGAACACGCGAGGGACGAAGGCGAGATGGCTTCAAGCTACTCCAGAGCTGGGCATGAGACGTTCAAGACGAAGGAAACAGGAGCACGCGGAGGACAGATGATGATTTCAATGAGATGGCATTGTGAAAGTATATGTCGGCCTCTGACTTGCCCAAGTTGCCTTCTCGCACGAGCCTGACGAACAAAGATTCTGCTCACGGCATTGTACCTCCTATTCCCAAACGACCATTGATCTACGAGACACCCAAGACGTCAGTACATCAGTCCTTCAAATCTCAGTGCGGTGGTGATGTGGAAACAAATCCGCTCAGATATCTGTTCATCGCCTCGATCGAGCAACCAACCGAGCAACCATCGCCAAGCATCCAGTCCCGCGACACCGACCAAGCATTATCAAGATATGTCTTGCTGGCTGATTGTGGGGTCTGCGATGCCTGGCTGTCTTGCTGCGTGCGTTCTTCGTCATTGCGGAGGGAAGCAAGTCCAGGAAGAGTGGAGATGACATACCGTTGCGAGCGAAGGTCAAGGTCGGTGAAAGGAAGATGTCCGACGATGATCTGCGATGTAAAGAAGTCAGCGAGGTTGTGAAAGGGTGCTTGTTCGTAAGAAAGAAGAGCAGTGGTATGATTGCTCAGATTTTGCTAATTGTAAGATCATGCCATTACTCTGCGGCCAACTGGTGTCAATCCACACCGACCAAGCTGGTACAAAAGCCAGCTGGCTGATGGTGGAGTCCAAGAGTGCTGAGTTGTTTTTAAACCAGGTGCACCGGGCGCATAGTTCTTCATCATTGCAGGCGAAGGGGGAGTTGAAGTGACGGGCGAGGGGAGCTTACCGCACGGTGCTGTCACAGAAAGGAGTGTCATCGACCTTGCAGCTCTGACGAGATGACATGACGTTGCGAGAGAGGGTCGGTGGCGGAGGATGTCGGAGAACGTTCTGCGAATGCCAGGTGTCAGCGAAGTTTTGAAGGACTTTTTCTCGGCAAGATCATGGTTGTTGGTGTGAGCGCTCAGATTTGGCTAGTTGTTGAAAACGACCATTACTCTGCGATCACCTGGTTTCAGTCACATCGACCAAGTCGACTCGAAGCGTGGCTGGCTGATTGTGGAGTCCAAGAGTGCTGAGTTGTCTCGAGTCTTGTTCCCCTTCATTGCGGTCGAAGGATGGGAAATGGGGGATGATCATGGGCGAGAGACTTGCCGCACGGTTGACCGGTAGCAGGAGCAGTGATAAATCTCGCGGCTCTACAGGTGGAAGTATCAGTGAGTGCATCCGAGAAAAGCGTCTTGAATCATTTGGGTGTTCGATGGGGATCCTCAGAGGTGTCCTCGTAGCAACCATTGCCAGCAATCGGCAACCACTGCCACGAGGCGGCGAGCGCAGTCATGTCGCAGTGGTTGATCATGGATTACATGACGCTGTGCTTGCAGTCTTGAAGTGAAGAGGAAATCATCATCGCGGTCGAAGGGCGACTTGAGGTGAAAGCTTACCGTGCGCTTTGTGGAGAAGGAGTTCCGAGAGACCTTGTGGCTCTGCGACTTGAGATGTCAGTAAAGAAGTCGAAAGATACTTTCAAGGACATTCATGTATCGATGAGAAAGCTCAGGAAAGGGCGAATTCCATTGACCATTGCCAGCTGCAACCACTGCGATGAGGTGGTAAATCGAGCCACGTCGCAGCGGCTGATTGTGGAATTCACAACGCCGTTAGGCTGTGCCGGCGTCTCTTGGAATGGATCATCATTGTGCTGGAGGGAGAATTGTGTGTTGAAGACTTACCGTGCGTTTGTGAAACGAAGGAGCTTGGTAGACCTCGCGATCTGCAACTCGCAATGTCAGTGAAGAAACATGCGAGGGAAAGTGTTCGAACAATTCGTGGTCTCGGCGAAATCTTTCAGGTTGAACTGGTACGGCTCTTGTGGTAGCCATCATGACGCCAGCAAACTGCGACCACTGCTACAAGGTGACGAGTCAAGCCAAGTCGCAATGATCGATCGTAGTGTTTACGACTCGGTGCTGGCGTTCTTTGGCGAAAGACTCATCATTTGAAGGGAGGAGCGGGTTTTGGTGAAAGCTTACCGTGCGCGTCGTAGATGGGAGTGCCGTTAGACCTTGCGGTTCTGCGACTTGAGGTGTCAGCGAAGATATGTGAAAGCAGCGCCTGGATTGTTGGAATGTTGGAGGATTCTGCTCAGAAGAAAATCTTGTACTGCATCATTGCCGGCAGCTGCAAGCACTGCCAAAAGGTGATGAATCAAGCCTTTTCGCGATGCTCGAGTGTGGGGTTCACACCGCGGTGCCGGCAGTCATGTACTTCAAGCGTTGACTTGTACAGAACGTACAAGTCAACGCTCATCGTCGCAGGGGATAGGTTGGGCTGGACTTGGAAAATAACGTACCAACTTTGTTTCGCATGCCTGAGAGTCGAGGGTATGGGAGTCTGCAGAGCGATGAAGTGTCAGTCATGTTCCTCAGAGGCTGGGACGAGGTCAATGCTGAGGATGGAAGCCGCTCAGATCAAAACGTCAGTCATGAATTTTGTTACCATCGCATGTCGGCGCTCTGGTCCATTTCTGCTGCGTGTTTCAGCAAGGTGCCGCAGGTGTCCAGCTTCTCTCAAGGATCCGAAATCATCATGGCAGAGGGGAATGTGGGTTGATATGGGGAGAATGTACAACTTGCCTTCAGTGCATTCGATCCGATCCTTGTCAGAAAGCATCCGAGCTGTTATTTGAGGGAAGTGGGTGTCAGCAAGGCTCAATCTTGGAAGCTCTCGGGGTTGATGTATCGTTGTCGTCGTGAGATCGATCAGAAGAAAGCTCTTAGTAGAAGGTGGTGTCACCAGCGACAGGATGCCTTGACTCGCCGCCGAGTGAAAGCATGACCTGCAACCTGTCTTGCTCAACCTGCCTTCCGGTCGGCTGAGTCAAGCGGCTATCACGGTCTCCCGTGTGGGTATGATGTTCCTTTTTTTCATCATGATGTAGTTGAATTGAAGGGACGCGGGAGGGGGACTGACCGAAGGATCCGGGAGGGCTGCGGAGGTTCGTTGCGCGGTCGACTCTTGCGCTCCTGCTTGGAGTACGTTAGCTTCGGTCTATGAGCTCAAGTGTAACGTGTAGAGGTGTAGTGGGCGTGTTGTCAGAGAGAAGAAGATGATGAAGTCTTCGGATGATCATGGCCATCTCATGGCTCGTCCGACATAATCATCGTTGAAACGTGCTGGTCGGAGTTGGGAAGACTTAGTTTTGAAGTGATGCTGCGCGCAACGTGATGGCGAGTCATGCCGGATACCTGACCGGCTCTCTACTGGGACAAGTCAGTAACAGTTGTCGCGAACGAGTCGGTCAGCTGAGTGAAGATGAACGACGGTCGTATCAGAAGAAGCAACTATACAATGGTCGTTGATCATGACCGCCAGAAGCGTCGACCACCCAATGCAGTCACCGCTCAAAGCAGCTTCATAAGATTGGTATGTGGTTCATCATGCTGATTGGGTTTGGTGTGGATTCGCAGGACTCACCGCGGAGGCATTCTCTCGGAGGCTGTTGTGCGGCGCGGCTTGCAGATCTGTTGTGATGATCAAGGTCAGCTTTTGATGGAAGCTTGATCGTTGTAGGGAGCAAACTTATCGTTTGTCAGGCTCTGCATCGAAGGTTCTGCATGTCAACGGTCGCTTCTCAACACAGCAACACTTCGAACGCGGTGAAACGTTTTGAGGGCAGGACAACAAGAGCGGTCGCTCGGCTTGATGTTCTATGGCAGGCTACTGCTATTTACGCCGGAGAAAGTGAAAAAATCACTTCTCTGAAGATGTGTCAGCTCGAGCTCGATAATGAAGTTGAAGGGAACGCATGACTTACCGTTGTCCTTGTCGGCCGCAGCCTTCTTCGCCTGCTCTCTCTTGCTCATGACGATGGAGGCGGCGGCGGAGTACGCGCAGAGGTAGAGAAACTCGAAGAGTGTCAGCTTGTGTGAACTTATGATGCGAGCGCGAGTGGGTTGGAAGGCATGTGTTGATTGCAAATCGAACGAAACCGACTTACGAATTTGAGGGTGGCGGGGGGCGGCGGCGGCGGCATTTTCTTTTCTTTTTTGTTCTGTCCGGTCATCAGTATGAGATCGTTGTCGTTGGCATGGTGCTGTGTTGTACGTACGGGATTGCTGCTGCTGCTGTGGTGGTGGTGGTGGTGTGGTGGTGGTGGTGGATGGTGTTGTTGTCTAAGGAAAAAGTTTCAACGAGCTTTGAACGATCAAGCTGAAGAATTCTCTCCCGCGCCGCCGCGTTTCACCCTTGCCCATGACGACACGTCAAACGCACCGCACTGAGCTCGAGGGGACTTCGTTAACTCGAGGGCTTCTTCAATCGAACAACGACCAACATCACAGCTGCCGCAACCGCCGCCACCACTTCCGCAGCACCACCACGTACGTTGCGAACGATTTCGACCATGTCTGCATGCTAACGAGGCTACGATAGAATCATCATCATCACCACCACCACCAACAATACCACCACCACCGTCGCCGCCGCCACCATGCCTCGCGTGATGAAGAAGGACGGCTCCGAGCCGACGCCCTCCCTCCCCTCCCCTCCTCCGTCGCCGCCATCTCCGCCAATCCGCCGTTGAGCGCCGCCAATGGTGGCAGAACAGTATGCATAACATCGTCTTTCGTCGTTGAGAGCACATCGCTGACCTCAATTGCAGATTGGCGCTCTTTCTTGGGGTGAAGCCGTGGCGGGAGGCCACCGGTGGTGAGAAGACTGGTTTGCGAACGATTCTCGTGGGTTCCTCAATCCCTCGTAGTTGTACAATGGCATTCACTGACAACATGGTAGCAGAAAAGTAGTTTCTATAAATGAGAGCAATCGCAGTCTTCTCGCCCGCCCAATGTTCCATCGCGTGAATGTCGTTATTTGTCCTCATCCCGTGTGACTCAATGCTACATTTCCTCTCACCTTATGTGCCACAGCTACTCTCGATGATGATTCAGAGAGCCTCCAGTATCCAGTGCATGGCATTCCCATGCAGCTCAACGACGACGAAGCCTTTCGCTGACTGTTTGATCATACAAGAATCGTTTCTGACAGAGCACGACGATCAATTGATCTCTGTGGCTCGAAGAGATACGGTCATGAATGTGAGCATTGCAAGCCAAACAGGTGCCCTTTGGGTTCGCCTCACCCTACAACGCCGGTGGCCATTTGCTCGAAAGTCCAGGACATGCTGAGCTTGCAGAGAGGAACAGCAACCTCTCGTCAGACTCCTACCATATGTCTCAAGCCGAACTATACATGTTAAGGAAAACTCCACGGCTCAAAGCCAATAAAGCGCGTTGCGACTGCAGAGAGCCTTTTGTAAGACATAGCTGAGTCTCCATCGTGTACCAATGGGGACAAAGACAGTGGCTGGTTATTCCACACCACCAAACAGAACTTTCGGAGTAGAAGCAATAGAATAAGCATCAGTACGTACCCGGCATGAATCGCATTGCTGAACATTCTCTCTCGACTACAGGAACAAGAAATGGTTCTACTTTCTCTCTCCAGCTCCACGAACGATTGTGCACCGCAGAAATGATTCCTTGATTCAAAGCCACACTGCATCTCCATCAAAATATATACAAAGAAACTCTCCGCGCATGCGCTCGTTCATGGACGAATGACCGGCCTCGGATTCGAGTCCGTCCGGATGTCAGCTGTACTGGGAAGGGTCGCCTGATCACGGCTGTGTATCGAATATGTACGTCGAACCTGAACTACCGTATGGATACCTTCATACAGCTAGCTATCGGATGCCATGAGCAAGGTTCCAGTACCCTGCGTCTGATCTGCATCCCATGTCGGTCGAATGGCGTCGATCTCATGCTGCGGACGATGCACGAAGCACACCGACTCGACGGGGAGTCCCAATAACGTCCCAGTCCCACCAAGGACATTCCATCCATCGAAACGAGTCGTGATCCAGATATGGCGATCCAAGATTGACATTGTCAGCGTGAAGAGTGAAAGACCACATGGAGTGAAGTCAAGTTTCACGCCCGCACGGACCAATCGTGCGTGAACCTTGCTCTCACACACACCACACACACCGCCAGCGTGATCTGCGACATGCACACAGTCCGAGAACGGCACGAATCATCCTTGCGGTGATCCGGGCGGCCGGGCGGAACGTGAATTACCTTAAGAGCTCGGAGAGCTTCAGTCACTACAGATGCCTGCATTCACGAAGCGGTGTCGGCCGTGTCTGAAGTTCGCCGCGGCGGACTCCATGACTTTGACCGCAACATACCCCTCCCTCCGCCAACACCACCGCGATCACGATCAAGTTTGCGAACCTCTCTGTCTACCGCGATGGCGAAAGCGAAGCATCGAGAGCGCAAGCTACCGGTCCAGCAGCTGACAATATTGTGTAAGTCATTGGACTAGTCCGCCAGTGGTGTGAACATGCCGGCATGAGGACCTTTGTAGAGGTCAAGTACAACACTGCTCTGCGCTGCGCTGCGCTGCCTCGCCTTTCCTTGTTCTCGCACCTCTCTCCCGACGACAACACTACTGACAACCTCCTCCAGCAATATGCCGCTTCGCCGAACCGATCTCTTCGACTTCGCTCTACCCATACCTCCCCGAAATGGTCGAATCCTTCAACGTCCCTCAAAACGAAGTCGGAAAATGGGCTGGAATCTGCGCAGCCGTCTTCTCCCTCTTCCAGGCCCTCGTGGGTATACCTTGGGGCCGCTTCTCCGACAAATACGGTCGGAAACCCGCCATCCTCATCGGCCTTGCGAGCACCATGGTCACGACTATACTTTTGGGATTCAGTAAGAGTTTGCCAATGGCCATTGCAGCCAGAGCGCTTGCAGGGGCAGGGAACGGGAATGTGGGAATTATCCGGACAACTGTGGCGGAGATGGTGCCGTTCAAAGAGCTGCAACCCAGAGCGTTCAGCCTTATGCCGTTGGTGTGGAACGTGGGCAGTATCTTCGGACCAACAATCGGCGGTGCATTGGCGAATCCGTACAATGTCAAGCCAGGGGAGGAGCATTCGACTGGGAACTTGCTAAAGAGGTTTCCGTACGCTCTGCCGAACATTGTCTCGGCTCTGATCTTCGCAGTGGGGATCACGACTGGCCTTCTCTTTCTGGAGGAGACTCTGGAAGGCAAGGAGAACAGGCGAGACTATGGCCTTTTACTCGGCAAGAAGCTCACATCCGCAACGAAGCGAACGACCCTTGGTCTCGCACGACTCCTCCGCCTGCGGCCACAACCTGGAGAAGACGACGCCGAAACCGAACCTTTGATCAAGCACACCTCCGATGAGGAAGAGTCCCTTTACCTCGCGACTGATCCAAAGCTTCCTCCTCCAACTTGGCGCTCTGTCCTCAATCGCCAAGCCATCATCAACCTCATGGTCTACACCCTCCTCGCCATGCACGCCATGTCCTTCGACCAGCTCATCCCAGTATACATGCAACACTCGGCCATCGGCAGTCCGCACTCAACACCATACACTTTCCCTCTCAAATTCGCCGGCGGCTTCGGACTCAACCACTTCCAGATCGGCCTGATGTCGACTTTCTATGGCGTGGCGGGCATGTTCGTGCAGTTCTTCGTCTTCCCACCTCTGTGCCGTCGCTACGGAGTTCTCTTCTGGCTCAAGATCTCGGCCTGCATGTTCCCGGTCATATACCTCCTCACGCCCTTCACCGCACTTCTGCCCACGACTCGCTTACAGGTGGTCTTCATGTTTGCGCTTATGGCGCTCAAGTGTCTGGGCGGCATCTTCGCCTTTCCCTGCAGCACGATCCTGCTCACCAACTCTGCCAGCAGTTTGCGCACGCTGGGTACACTGAACGGTATTGCAACCAGTGTCAGCGCAATTGGACGTGCGGTCGGACCGGCGATGTCAGGAGCCATCTTCACCGTTGGAGTCAAGAGAGGCTATGTCGTTGCGCCTTGGTGGTTCATGGCGGCCATTGCGGCACTCGCAGCTGTTCCAGTCTGGTGGCTAGTCGAGGGAGAAGGTTTCGGAGGCGACGGTGAGGTCAGTGATGATGAGGAGATCGAGGATGGCGACGTGGAAGAGGGATTGTTGGAAGCAGGGCTCGATGGTCAAGCGGAAGGTCAGACGAAACCAGGACCATTGCTGGGAAAGAAGACTCAAGACGTTCACGACGACGAGGAGCATCTGGAACGAGCCTACGGCGGTCTCGCTCCACTCAGCCGCACAGCGACTATGACATCCTCAGTCTTCTCCGACGACGAAGCCGCCATTCCGCCCGCGAGTCTAAGTCGGAGTCGACGGGCCTCAGCCGTGCAAGGGCAGGCTGGATCCGCGACGACTCCGCCGATCTTGAGTCGCAGGAATTCGAAGCGGGTCATGAGGAAAATGTCGATTCCAATTGGAATGGGCAAGGAGGGGATCAGCCGACGGTACTCGAGCAATCTGGGGCAGAGTTTTGGGAGCGCGGGGAGTTACCAGTGAAGAGCGGCAGAGCGGACTTGCAAAAATTGGGAACAGGATGTCTGCATAGCGTGGAGTTTTTGGGAGTATGCGTTTGCAGCATGGGAATGAGAACGAAGTCGAATACCGGACGAGTGTGATGTATTGGGTTCTGCGATCATGCGACTTCAACACCAGCAACCAAAAAACGTAAATCATCCGCGGAATGTCATCTTCACTGAATTGACTGCCCACGTCTCTGAGGTTCGCATGATCCAGGCACTGCCATTTTCACGAACTCGACTGTCCGCGTCTGCGCGGACCAAGACGTCCACGAGCCTGAGGATTTCCTCGGGGTTGGTACGATGGACCTCTCTCAGAAGTCAAAGCGGGAGGATTCCCTGCAAGTTCATCCTCCACCGAATCGGCCTCTTCTCGTTGTCGTAGTCCCGCATCGTAAGACTCATCACTCTCTTCCACTTCTCGCTCCGCGCCGGGCTCGATTTGCCGGTCTCGCTGGTCAGAACTATTTGTGTTGGGTGACTGCGCCCCAAGCTCAGCATCGTCCGATTCAGAGCCCGACTGGCTGGACTTGTCCGGCTCAATGAAGTTGGCATCGTCGGAGTTGGCAGAAATCTCGTCCGCGGACTCCAACGCTGGCAGCTCGGGCTGGAAAAATCACACGAGGCGATCTCGGGACGATGAGCGCGGGCTGCGGTCCATGTACGAACACAGTCATCGAATTCTGCAAATGGTGTGGATCAAGATCACCAGAATGGAACGCGGCTGCATCAGCCTCGCAGCCTTGTCCTTTATGCGAGATGTTGTGAGGTCCTGATGCAGGGAAACATCGAAGAACTTCGGGATCTGTCAGCTCGGCGCGAGCGAAGCCCCAGATCTGTCTGTTTGTTTAAAATCTCGTTAGCGCAAGACTCACGACATTGGCACCTGATGATTCGACGTACTTGTGCGTGATCCTGAGACACACATCCAGGTCGTCTCGAATTTTTGCCATGTCAACTCGCAGGGTTTCTGCCTCTTTGTGGCCATACTGGTGGAGAAGGATGTTGACCGCATGTACTGCTGCCGATAAACCTGTCAACATAGGACGGCAGTCGTTCACCAGGCGAGTGATGATTTTTCTCATCTGCGTGGGATCCTCCAGCGCAACGTCCCAAAGATGCCGGGCCGCCTGAGCAAATTCCCAGATATCTTCGAGAATGCTGTAATTATGCGGATCGGAAAGTCCAGAGGCGACCAGCAACATGTATAACTCCTCGATCTTTGGAAAGTCCATAGCTACGGGCTTTCGGGGTGCATCAATCATTGGTTTCGTAGCGCGAATGAACATTTGGCACATCTGTCTCGTTGCGGTCAGAACGGGAGCTTCGATGCGCTGGTTGTAAATGGGTCGGTGGACAGAAGTGCGTGTTATGCGCCCCTGGGAAATTGCAGTTCGCAGCACATGCGTCGGGCCGTCGCAGGCCGTCCGATGGTGACCGTATCGGAGCTGAAGAAGCTCAAGACCCGCTGCACTGACAGCGGTCTCCATGCAGTCGGCATCGCTGAAGTTTCGCGGTAGAGCGTGTTTTCAAGCGTGTGGAAGGATGAGGGTTATCATATAGGCCCACAACCCGATACCCGTTTCGTAGGCATGATACCGCGCACAGTCTAGGTGTCGTGAAGCAATCTGTTGCAAAGCGAAGGCCAGGGTTGCGAGTGACCTGGCTGACAGGATGTCGACAGCACAGGACACCATCTTGATGGTCGGATATAGCTGCAAGATGACCCAAATTGTGCAGGCGAGGTGCTGGTATGACGAGCGCCATCGATTGTCTGCTGCTACTGTCGACCAGCCTGACCGCCGGCATGATGTTGAGGCCCAGTGAGAGCGGAAGGACACAAATGACGGACGGAGTTCTTGACGGCCACCATCAGTGTCCACGGACAGAGATGGGATTTCTTGCCAGGATTCGCAGATCTCCATCGAGTATCATCTCGGATCGGATCCTGCACTGAGCAGCATTGGCAGCATGGCTGGGCAATGACATGTATAGAGTCCAAACGACTGCCAGTGGGGATGAGCCCGCGGTCCGCACCTCTAAAAAGTAGCCATAGGTACGCGCTGTCGGCATCGGAGGGCGCCAGCTTCTTTGTTTGAAGCGTTCCACTTCGGCCTGCCCATGTTATGGAAAGGTCAGAGGTCCAGCCTGGTCCTGATAGCAAGTGGCGTAGTGGTTACACAGGATGCCAACTCTGCGGCGACGGCGATCTCGCCGTGCCGGCCGTGCTTCCAGATGGTTTGATGAGTAGATGGAGTATGAAAGCCAGTCGAGTTTCGCCAGTACGATATGAGTCTTGATGAGCGTCGTTGAACAGCCCGTGGCCGGTCCGCAAGGGGGAACCTGCCAGCATGGTGTTGGCTTCAGCGGGCGGAGGTGACGAGCAAACGGACTTGCTACCCAGCCCGTCGGTCATTTTCGTTTGCAGTGATTCCAGAGTGGTAGGTCTCGCCAGGTCAATCATTGGTAAAACTGATCATGTATCTGCAAGAAGAACAGGTGTTGTTGCTGCGAGTCTTGCATCCTTCGCTCAAAGTACCTCACCTTTGCATCGCAGCCGCAGCAATGGAATGCATGCTTCAAAGACCTTCGCGAACGTTTCAATGATTCATAATTTGTAGTCTCGGAAGCCCGTCAATTTGTGTCTAAATTTAAAGCTTCGAGTCCCGGACTTCTGCTTACTTGCAGATGCAGACGCAGACCCGACGGCTCGATCAACGTTGCATTCAACACGAGCGTCCTGCGGAACATGCGTATAGAACGGGGCGCAGTCTGCATGGTTTCTGGCACTTGGTGTACAGTCTTGATCTTGTTTCGATCGTTTTCTTCGAAGCGAAGATGGACTGTTCAATTGAAGAGGGATATTCTAGCTGGCCGACTGCCGATAGACAGGGTCACTAATAGCACAGCCACAGCCACATGGTAGCGCTGGTGTTTTCTGGAAACACGATTTCATCGCCGGGCAGCAAGGGTGCAGTATACAGAACGGTACAACCCCAAAGTAGAACAACAAGGCCAGGCCCAAGATCAGAGCTCAACAACACAACCTGACTGGCGTGGATTGTCTCCTGCATCGTAACGTCACGGTATAGCAGACCTTTGACATCTATACCATATTCTTTCCCTCCTTCGTCGGGACTCCGTCATTGCCGTTCAGACGTTATTCCTTGGCTCCTACTCTGAAGACTGACGCGTGCGCCGTGAAGATAATTCTCGTGGTATGAACGACCCTGTCTGGCTGCCTGCATGAATTTTGGAAACCACTTCCCATCGACTCCACCTACTTCCTCCACCTCCGCCGCCACTTCCCGCCCGTTCACACCGACCCTGGCACTGACGGCGACTCCAGAGGCATTGAACCCTCCGCCGCATATGAGAGCAACACGATGAGAGCGCCTCCGCGCGGCGCCCCGCAAACAATGTTCTCCCTCTTCCTCCTCCTCCACTCACTCCTCCTCTCCCCGACCTACGCCGCCTTCGTCAGCTTCGAGAACTGCCTGCCCGATAGCACGAGGAACTCCCGGCCGCAGCAGCTCCAGTTCACACCCCTCTTCGTCGATGCCACATTTGTCAACGAGCGCTCGACGCACTTCCTAAACCTCACCATCTACGGCAACGTCTCTGGCCAGCAATTCACCGGCAACTACCCACCTCCCTCCGACGAGCAATGGAACAACAGCGATGTGTCTTTCGGCAAGATTGTGAATGTGGGAACAGGAAACAGGCTCGCTACTTTGACAGCGGATTACATGGTCTTGACATACACCGAGGCGAACAACCCGGGAGAGCGATTCTGCGACGCATTGGTCGAGGGAGAATGTCCACTCGGACCGTCCTTCTACGCCAACGCCAGCGATCCGACCCAACTGCCCGCCTTCTTCCTCTCGCATGACTTCGGCACCTCGTACTCCTTCAGCACAATCTCTGCCACCGCACACGTCATCTCCGGAGACGACGGAGCACCGAATATCGCATGTGTCAGCGCTCAGATCACACCAGATCTTGGAAGCAGCATCAAAGCATTGCTCAGATGGCTACCCGCGGCGATTCTCATCCTCAAAGCGATTGCGACTGTGGCAGCAGCGATATGGTCACCATGGGGAAGCTCAGACATCTTCAGATGGAGCAGCAACTTTGGAAGAGATGAGGATTTGCTGAGATTGGTCACACCTGGTTTTGGAGACTGCCTTCAGTATATTCAATTCGCTGTGTTGACGGGTTCTCTGACGGTGCAATATCCCGGATTCTTCAGACCGGCGCTCAGTCAGGCGAGTTGGTCACTGCTACTCTTCGACGAGAGTTATGTCAGCGGCGACAGCTACAATGCTCTGCAAGACGGATTGTACAACGTCAATGCGAGATATGGCCTCACTCGCATGAGCCAGCTCATTGGCATGGGTTCTGATCAGGACATCTGGGCTTGCATGGCGATATGGCTGCTGGTCATTGCGGGAATTTCGGTCCTCCTCTGCCAATTGGGCTTCCTCGCCCGTTGGTTGTTCCATCTCGCCACGAACACCACCGAGGAAGATCTCAGCCGGAAAAACCTTCCTTTCACGCTGGGAATGGTCGTCCGTCTTCTGTTCAACTACTTCATCCTGCCGATCGTCGCCCTCAGTCTTTACCAGCTGGTCATCTCGCCACGATCCCCGACAAGTGTGCTGGTTTGCGCAGTGATACTCCTGGTCATCACGATTGTCTGGGCGGGCTGGATCCTGCGAGTCATCTTCATCACCAAGCCGAGAACACTCCTCTTCGACGACATGCCAACCTTACTCCACTACGGACCACTCTACAACACCTACAGTGACAGTGCCGCACCCTTTGCGCTCATCCCAGTCTTCATCACCTTCGTCCGCGGTGTCGCCATCGGAGCCGTCCAACCAAGTGGCATTGCTCAGATCATCGTCTTGGCCATCTGCGAGGTCATCCTCATTCTCACCCTCAACGGCTTCAAGCCATTCCAAGGTCAGACCAGTATGAACCTCTACCACACCTTCTTCGCCAGCGTCCGTCTCGGCACTCTCCTCATGATGATCGCATTCGTGCCTACTCTCGGCGTGACCGAGGCACCCAAAGGCTGGATTGGATATGTCATCCTCATCCTCCACGCCTGCGTTCTCGTTTTTGGGTTCTTCCTCAACTCCACGCAGACCATCATCGAGGTCATAGCAAGATCGCTCGGTGCCGGTGGTGGAGCATCGGCGGTTCGGGGTAGCATCCTGAGTTGGCGAATGTTGAAGAAGCGTCAGACCCGCCCGGACAAAGGCGACAGAGGTAGTATGATGAGCAATGCGGCCATACTGCGGGTCTCGACCAACGATGCGATGGGAAGTCAAGCGTACGGCGCTCGCAGTAGAAGTGTGTCCGCCAGTAGCGCTCAGCTTCTCAACCGCAATCGTCTGAGTGGATTTGAGAACTTCTCCAGTGTGGGAGATATCACGCCGTCTGTGGAACCGCACTCGGAACTCTCCGGAGGTATCGGTCAAGGTGCGAAGCCTTCGATCGCTACAAAAGCGGATGGCGACAATTTCTACCGACCACCGAGAGCACGCAAAGCCACCATCACCGAGCCTCTCACGCCGGGCATCAAGACTCGACGACGCAGCGGTGGTCCGGCCGACTTTCCATACCAAGATTCACCAGGCAAAGCGAGAGTCGCCAGCTATGACAGTGATCAGATCTCTCCACCCGCCGCCTTTATCCGCGATCGTCAGGAATCTGTGGACGAGACCGGCAACCGCACCGATTATGCTGTGCGCGAAGTCGACCAGTACTACCGTGGACCTGCGCTTAACGAGCAAGCCACCCGAAAACTCAAGACCGGTCCAGCAGATCCCACAGGTCCCGCTTCCGCCGCGCAGAGCTGGCTGCAGAAGATTGCTTTTGGATTCTCCGGCAAGAAGAAGGATCAGACAAAGGGATTCGAGGTGGTGAGATCTGCGAGGATGCCGCCGAATATGCAGCAGCAGGATGGGCCGGCGGATGAGGTGGAAATGCAGACAAGCCCGCCGATGACCATTGAGTTTCCTTACAGGGATCGGGTCATGCCTGATTCTCCGCTGGAGGCAACGGCTGGAGCTCAACAGCCGGAGAGTCCCGTAGAGGACGACGTTCGATTCGACTTGAAGTCTGGTTATACTCCTGACTCTCCAGCTACTGGCTCACGAACTACGTCTGGAGTACACCGGCCTGAGCCTGAGACCATTGCGCATCCCGTCCTCGAGCCTATTCCGACCGATAAGGCTGCCGTTGAGGGAATCGCTTCTCATCCGAGAGGACGACTCAGCCAGGAGACTCGAACCTCGCAGGTCACAGGCGCCACATCACGTCCAAGCGATGTCGAGAAGACTTTTGCCCCGCGCTACTCTGACCAACCCATTCCCTTGCTCGCGCCAATCGAAGGCGTCGGTGGAATCGACCTGCCTTCCCGATGGGGTTCCTCCGCTTCTCGCGCGACCAACGCCGGCGCTGCTCCAGATACGTCGAACGCTCCACCTCTCCCCACACCATCTGCATACCCACCTCCAGGCGAAGACTGGCTCCGCGCCATCGATAATCTGTCCTGGAACCACACCACGTCCGCGACAACGATGCCACGATCGCCGACAGTGCCCCGTCGCAGTTCCCGTCGCACCCCTTCAGCCGACATCCGAGCAGAACACGCCGCGAGGGCGCTGCGAGGGGATGATGGAGTGTTTGGCGACGGCTTTGATGGGGATATGGGTGGGGCACCGGCTCGAAGCAATGCGGGCATGGTCTCGAAACATCGCGCAAAGGATAGTATCACGCGGAATAGTTTTGGGGCGAGTGTTGCTATGAGAGGGCAGGAGGGAGAGGTTGTCAGTCAGGAGGATATCGCCCAAGAGGCAGGAAGAGAGGACAAGTTGTAAGATGGAAGAGAAGAATGTGTGCATGTGTGCGTGTGTGTGTGTGTGTGTGTGGGTTTGATCTTCTGATTTAGCGCGGCGTTGTGGAGGATCGGAGAAGAGACATGGCATGGGAAAGGCGGGTCGATATGGAACGGTATATGGGCATGGCATGAACATGGAGATGTTTACATATGGGTGGCATTGTGTTTTCACGGCAGGCGTTCGGATCCCTAGCATGGGACATGCAAAAGTTTTAGTGGCGATACAGGGGAGCTGAGTAGGGCGAGAGTAGAAGTACAGGTTAGTCTAAGAGTAATCATCTGGCGGAGGACAGCCATATCTGAACGAGAAGAGAATTGCCTCGCATCGCGATATTGAACAGTGCCCTCATACTGACCGACCGCTTGTATCTCTCGCGCCTGCTACGCCCGCGTATACAGACAGACATCGGAGCGTTCCCATCAAAGGATGATAAATCAATCGATCGATCGATCACGAGAGGAGGGGCGAAAGTGGCGAAAGCTCCCGCCAAATTCATGACATCAATGCCAGTAAGCAGCTCTTTCACATTCACAGCACTTCTTCCGCACCGAACTCTCCGATCCTAAACCATCACCTCTGACCTCCAAAAGACAACCACCCAACCTGCATACCTTCACCAAAGCCACACTCCTCCTCCTCCTCTTCCTCCTCAGCCTCCTGACAACAACCCCGACAATGGCCAACCTCCTCCAGCGCTTGATGCGCCCCTTCAGCAGCTCCTCAATGCACTTCACCCCCGAGACCTCCGCCCAAGCCGCAACGATCCCCGAAGGCGCCCAACGAGCGACCATCGCCGCCGGATGCTTCTGGGGTGTGGAGCACATGTACCGCCACGACTTCAAGGACAAGGGTCTGCTGGACGCAAGAGTCGGGTACATTGGCGGCGACACGGATAGTCCGAGTTACAGAGCTGTTTGCAGTGGACGGACAGGACGTATGTATCCGCTGCCGGGAGGGTACCGTGCAAGAGACGATATACTGACGGAAGGAAAATGAATTCCCAGACGCTGAAGCCTGCCAAATCATCTTCGACCCCACCAAAGTCACCTACGCCGCCCTCCTCGAATACTTCTACCGAATGCACGACCCGACGACCGCCAACCGTCAAGGACCAGACGCGGGCTCACAGTACCGGTCCGGCATCTTCTACCACGACGCCGAGCAAAAGGCGATCGCGGACGAGGTGACCAAGAAGGCGAACGAGCAGTGGTACAAGGGCAAGATTGTGACGGAGATTTTGGAGGCGGGCACGTGGTGGGATGCGGAAAAGTATCATCAGTTGTATTTGCAGAATAATCCGGGCGGGTATGAGTGCCCGAGTCAGTGAGTCTTGAGGTTTGTCGTGGAACCGTGGGGCGGTGTGCTGACGATGTGTTGCAGTTTCTTGAGGAAGTTCCCGCCGTTGGAGTGATATATGTGCGATGATTTTTGACGGTCAAGATGCTTTGCAGATAGTCGAAGAACAATGCGTACTCTTCACTGACATGTTCACACTGAAACTTCTCGGATTTCGCGCTTTTGTGGATTGCTCGTGGCACTCAATCGTCAATTCATGATCTATCCCATCAATCGTGTCTGTACTGCGCATTTGGCTGTACCTGATCGCTCAGTTCTGTGGACTGTTGTCTGTTGTATGCAAGCCGTTGCTCCCGTCAAACGGAGCTTCCGATGAAGTGTTTCCACATGGTATTACTCACTGCGCCTCCTCCATGACCACGTCTTCGCTTTCCTCCACCTCCTCATCTGCCCCTTCCTTCGTCTCTGTGTCCTCCTCGCCTTCCTTCATCTCTTCGTTGGTGGCCTGAGACTTTTCACCGCTGGGCACATTCTTCTTTCTGTCGTTGATGAGATTTGGCAAATCGTAGAGCTTGGCTTTCGCTTCAGCCTTAGCGTGATCGATACATTTCTGTACATACTCTTTCGACAGGAAAGGTGGAAGCCGAACCTGAGACCATCTGGTGTGGAATCCGGGCACAGCAACCATTGCGTTCCGCGCAAAGACCCCGTCCTTGACCATGAGCTCGTAAACCTTCCAACAGGCCGGACAACAACGCTTCGATACGTTGATCAATGGCAACGGGTTGCGAAGGAGGCTCAGCAGGGTGGCCTTGAGTCCAAAGATGCCATTGCGCTTGAGCCATTCAGTGTCGGTCAGCTTCGTCTCAAGATTCGGCACTGTCTTGAGCAGGATCATGGCCGAAAACAGTATCGTCTCACAGTGCATCGTGCCTGGAAATTTCGTGTTCTCGAGTACCTGTCTTCGTACAAGTGCGATTTGCTTCGCTCGCTCGGACACCTTAGCATCTACGACGTGCTGGGTGAGAGTGTAGCCACGTGTGGAATATTGCTGCTCGAATCTTGCGTTCATCGAATCAGATCTTGCCTCAGTGAGTCTGCCCTCGATTTCCTCGCGGTTGAGACTTCCGGCCTCCTCTCCGGTCGTCTCGCCCTTGAAAGATGCGACCCCCTCCGCCTCGTCCTCGGCAATGACCAAATCCAATGTCTCGCTTAGTGAAGGTCGCTGAGTGATCCAGTGGGAAGCCGTGATGTTTACAACGGTCACCTTGATATTTCGAATGTGTTCCGACTTGACCTGTTGTGCGGGCCCACGCGGACCAGGACAAGCCTGCCGAGGCCCAGCCTCGTGGAGACATGGTAGCTGGAGGTATATAAGCACTGAACGTGCCCACCCACTCCTCCCAATCGTGAGTTCCTCAAAGAGCTGCTGAAGCTCGTCCTCAGCTTCCAAGTCCGCGTCCTGAGAATCTTGCTCTGCGTCGTGAGGGTCATCGCTCTGATCGGCTGAATCGGTCTCGCCGATCTCTTCGTTTCCTGTATGTTGCGGATCTTCAGCGCTGGGTGAGGCTCGAGGATCGTGCGTGATTCCAGATGCTAGTACCTGCGGACCGGGGTTGGAAGGGGTCTGGGTAACAATCTTGGCGGCATCCGGAGCATGGAAAACAGTGCGTCCACTACGATCTGTGACCTTCGTCTTAAGCTTGAGCCAGTCCAAATGGTGCAGAAGTAGACCAGTCCCGCCAGAAGGGTCCCAATCATGTCCAGGGATTTCCAGGCTGAACAGCTTCAAGAACCTCAAAAGACTGTTCACCTCGGCCTCCGCGGCGCCCACGAGCTTTTCGATGTGCTCGACATCGCTGGCTTCGATCTGCTTCCACTAATGCTTTTTATCGCCCAACATGTTCATTCCGTCTGAGAGCGCCTTCAATCTCTTGAAGGTCTCGCAGATCAAGGTTGACATCATGTCGTGGAAACGCATCCGGCCATTGATGTCGTATAAGGGTGAAATTGACAGATCTTCAGCCCGACGCGAATCGACGCCAAAATCAATGACGAGATTCTTCATGAACTTTGCCTGCTCCGGAGTCGGCTTGAGCTGACAAAGGATGTCTGGGATGTCATCTTTGGCCAACGGAGCCCGAAGAAAGTGGCGTGCCAGCGTTTTCAAGACGGGCCAGTAGTTGCTCGACTTCTTACGGCCAATAGCCATGCGGCTCAGCATTTTCGGATAGCTGACCAGGTAGACATATTGGCTGATTCTGGCCCGTGCCTTCTTGAAAGAGCCTGTATCCTGATTCTCGATGTGGCACTCCTTGAGCAAACCTACAAAACAGCCAGCATGTACAGAGAAGGGGATGTGACCCTTTGCAGCTTGCCGCTGCCGTAGAACCGCTTGAATAACGCCGGCTGAGATGTCCAGTTTGTCTTCATCGCCCAGATTTCGGGCATCGACACGCAGTCTGCGGTCCGGCAGCTTCTTCGCTTCCTTCAGCTTCGTACAGCCATCTGGCCTTGGATTTGTAGCGATAACGATATGAGGTTGAGCGATCCGAGTGAAGCTGTTCGGGTCACCCAACGGCACAGGCGCAGTGAACGAAGCAAGGATTGCTGCAACGATTTCGTGCTCGCGTACCAGCAAATCGGCCAACACTTTTTGCTGATGTTCGTAAGATGTCGGTGATCTCGATGAGAGGCGCGCCTCTCTTGCGCGGCAATATGCGGTCGAGGCACGAGTTGAGGTGGCTGAGCCCGGTGAACTAGTTCTCGCGTTACCTCCGTGGCTCCGCTCAAAGAGCACCGCACGACTTGGATCTCGAAGGCTTGAATTGCACGGTCTAAGCCAGAGAACGGTAGTATTGTCGCTGTTTTGATAGTCTTATAGACACACCTATCCTCGACAAGGTTCCCCGTTCTCTTGTTCTCTCTCTCTCGGGCAGACTGCACCAGACTGCACACTCCAAGCCAACAAAGTCCAGATCCTGGGGTGCACTTTGAGGGGAGGCACGGAGGTAGGGGAATGCGCAATAGGGCCCGAATGGCGCCATGATGATCTGCAAGCTGGTTTGGTATTATGGTCCTACTTCCCTCGCTCCGCTCAAACCGCACCGCACGAAATGAGCTCCAGTGGCTCGGAGTGTGCAGTGCGCGAGGTAGAGAGTCGAGATGTAGTCGAGGGTGTACGGATATGTCTGTAGAGAAAGAAAAGCAGCAACATTGTGTGTTGCGGTTTGAGCGGAGCTAATGGAGCTGGAGGTATTCTAGGGCAAGGATCTGGATGTGGACCAGTGAGACTCCGTGCATACCTGCGTGTGGCCCTCCTCGGACATGAACATGTCTTCGGACAAATCTTCCAAACGAAGGTCAGCCGTCTCTGCCATCGTGATCGAGTCGATGGTCGAGACGAGGTGGGATGATGAGTGACATTTTTGAGGAATCATCGACTGGCAAAGCAGTCGCAATTTTATGGCAGGCGGGTCGGCCTCGGCGCCGAAAATTCGAGGAAGGCAGTCATCACCAGCACGAGCAGCAAGAATCTCCCGCTTTATGCTGAAGCAACGGAGTTTTGTTCGTCTCGTATCGCGTACAAGAGCTTGTTCTGGATCCCGGCAGCACTCTCGAACCTAGCAACCAAGAAGAGGAGCTGTGGCCATGCAGATCCAGTCCGATCGAAGCCTGAGTTATACGGGCTAGCGAAGAGTAAGATGCCACCTGTGCCGCCAAAGGTAGACGATGTGAACATGAACCTGGTGCTCCAATCGTATGACTTTGACAAGATGGAGGACTAAACTAGAACTACCTCACGGAGAGAGAGACCGTCGAGCCATCATATCGTCTGCACAACGATCAGCTTGCTCAGGCTGGACGTGTTCTGCACGATCAGCAAGACCATGCTGCCGTCAACTTACCTCAGATGTGTCAGGTACCTTGAGAACGGCCGACAAGCAGGCTGCGCAGTTAAGTCATAAATACTGTGAGCTGTTCACTCACCCGTGAATGCGTCGAGCGATGCGGAACAGTCGCAGCTCCGGAGGGTGCTTGTTCAAGGCGAGAGAGTGCGCGAATCAACGGATTTGAGCTTTGCTGATATTGACGTGATCGCGTCAAATGCAATCTCATGTGGACCTTTCAATCATATGCTCATCATGCACTTCATGCTCGCCAAACAGGTCCTTGCGAACGCTCGTCAACACACGCGCCGTCAAGTGCCTCTGCGCTTCCCACGGGATAGCCTTCCGTCACCGTCCCACTCTCTTGGACGTTCTACTCCCCATATCCTCATCGCTTCCCAAATGCAATTCCTTGACCTTCTCCTCGACTTCCTTCCCCACGCCGGGCATCTCGCCGTGTCCTTCGCTTGGATCCAAGTCCACCTCACCACTGTCCTCATCATCATCATCATCATCCTCCTCATCGCCATCGTCCTCCTCATCAATCCACCCGCCTTTCTCCCAATCCCAACCCTCAATATCCCTCAACAACCTCACGTACTCCTCCGGCACAAGTCCTTGCTCTCCAGTCTCCGGATTCTCAGCCACCAACCACCCTTGTCCATGTCGATAGCTGACTAGTATTGTCTGACCTTCGATCAGTCGCAATTCGTTGTCGTTCTCCGGCTCGAAGTTGTAGAGTGCTAGGCTAGGACCTGCATAAAGTGTCTCGTCATCCGGACAAAGGGATGCGCGCATGGGAGAGGTAATGGGCGAGATGGGCGTTTCGGCGTCAAGAGGGAGGTCGCTCGGCACATTGAGTTGGGAGGAGGTATGGAATGACCGAGATGGCAATGTTGTGGGTTGTTGAGCGGCGGGGTTGTTGTGGAGGTGCGAGTCCCGGCGAGGTGAGGACGAGCCGGGCGGGTGGTGGAAACCGCGGCTTTGTCTCAAGGCGTCGCGGCCAGCTGGGTCCGATGCTGCATGATGTCCTTCTGCCTCTTTCTTGCCTGCACCACTCTCCCTTCGTCTTCCACGCTCGAAACTCGGCATGTCTGCAAAACTCCTAGATTTGCGATGCTTGTTCTTCCGATGCGTGTATTCGTCTTCTGCCCACTCCTCGCCTGCCCCAGCTCCCACTCCGCTTGTATTTCCAAAGCTTGTACTCGGCAGAGGCTCCATATCCTCGTACATGACGCCGTCACCGCCCCATGGTCCGGCAGTCCATTGTCCTCGTCCGGCGGATCCTTCCGCAGAATCGGATAGTCGTCGAGATGTGTTGGAGTGTTCAGACGTCGCTGATTGAGGACCTGAAGAGGATGTCGGTGATGGAGTCGGTGGTCCGCCAAAGTGCATGGGATGGAAGGCTGGGTAGGCGAAGTCGCGAACGACAGCGTATGGAAGGGAGGATTGGAGGTTCAATGTGGGTGTGGTCGAACTGCGCCGCGAGCTTCGGAGGGTGTGTTGTGAGGTGGTTGATAGACGGGATTGTGATTTATTGACGGGACGACTATCGCGTGAGGCATTTGGCTGTCGTTTTGCGGTCGATGTTCCGGGCGTCGCTGCTGTTGTCGCGATGGAGGCGGAGTGTCGAGGCTGGGAGGAGCCGCTGGACTCGGGAGGAGAGTCGTCGTTCGAGCTGGTATCGTACATGATGTGGGAGGGCGAGGCCGACAGGACCTCGGCCATGGTGGTGGGTATTGTATGGGGCTATGCTGCTGCCGTCTCCTCGGGTGTATTCGTCTGGTCGTGTTGACGATGTTCGGTGGAGGACCACCTCGCGGCGGAGCAGGCCCAACGGGTAGCGGTCGTTCTCGTCGTCTCTGGCTTTTCGGATGTCTGTGGCGGTATGGAGAAGAGGAGGGACAGGTTTTTTGGAAGCGCCGTGGAAGTCGGTCGGCAGGAAAGAAGGTGATGCAGCACAGTTCAGCAGCAGCCGTCGAAACTCGAACTAGCAGCAGCGTCGGCAGGAGGAGTTAGAGCTAAAAGCAGGGCTATTAATAGGGCTCACGCGGGACAATGCAATGCAATGCAGAAAGTCAGCAACCACCACAATCTCGATAGGAAAGTGTACATGTCCAAGTTCATGCCCGGACAAGGACGACAGACGGGAGTTCAGCACACAGTGACCACGAAGCACATGGACAAGACACAACAGAGTTGCGACAGTACATACGAATGAGTCCTGCTTTTCTTCGGCTCCTCCCAGGCGTTTCACGATCGGGTTGAAACGCTCCCCTCATCCCCGGCTGCAGGCTTAGCTCACGTCGTACGCATCCATTCCCACGACCTCGTCTCATCATATCCTCAAACGTCAACAAGCTGAGGTGCTCCGTGAGAGTTGTCTTCGCGTGCCTGGTGGAGGGTCAACGACGGCGACGACAGAGGATACAACACGAGGCGGCCTCAACACTCAACAGGATCAATCGTGCTCCATCGGGGCTCACACCACCGCGCGCTTATGCCCATGTCTACCTCCCTGGATCCCTGCGTCTCCACAATCAAACCTCACCTCGATCGCTTCTTGCAAACCCGCCAACCACCCAAAACATTCTGTCCCTCCGAAGTTGCCCGAGCTTTGACCGCCGACGACCTGCAACGTCTCGGATGTGAGGACTGGCGAGAAGCTATGTTCATTATCAGGAAAGTGGTATGGCAGCGGAGGAAAATCGGGGAGTGCGAAGTGCTGCAAACGGGAGAGGTGTTGAGTATGGAAGTCGAGGTGGAGGACGTGAGAGGCCCGATCCGTGTGAGGAGGACGGGGTCGGCGTGATGCAGCGACGATGGTGCTTGCATGCCAAAGGTCATGATCTTTCTAGGATCTCGTCGAGGGCATTTTGCCATTCTACCACCGCTTCTATCCGAATCACAGAAGTCTGGATGACCTTCGAGCTTCAGACCATTCCAAAGCTGGATCGCTGTAGCGAAAACCGAGCTACCGCATCAGCCATTTCGGATCGTCCTCGTTCTTTTGGCGTCAAGACTCATCTTGATCCCCCGCAATGACAAACGTACGGGAAATGTTTGATGATCGGGCAACTATTATGGCAGGTGCTGGCATGCACATTCCTCTACCGCACTTCCACCACCCTGTCGGCAATATGAAGAGCTCTGATCTCGCAATAGGGACAAAGGGTGCAAGTGTCGGCTCGTGTAGCAACTCTACATGAACCAACCGCGCGCAATGAACCGTTTACAAGCCTCGTCGCCGGCATAGGCATAGGCGGGGTGACGACCGCGATTGCGCTTCGGCGACAAGGACACAACATCAAGCTGTTCGAACAATCACGGCTGGCAAAAGAAACCCGAGCTGCGACACACCTCTCACAAACTGCAATGGCATCCTACGACGTTTGTGAATCGAGGCAGAGTCGTTCGGCTCCAATCTCGCAAATCGCCTTACTCAATTGAACGTCCAAGGCGAGGTAAAACAGACTCAGGACCCACGAGAATCCGCCAACATCTGGCAGCACAGATTCTTGTTTGCTCACCGCGTTCACCTTCATAATGCACTCATTGAGGCAGCAATGTCGGAGGACGGTCCCGGAACGGCAGAGCTCTTTGACTGCCAGCCGCGTGAAGAGTGTCGACGAGCTTCAGGCTACTGTGGCCTTGGAGAAGGGCGAATGTACCCGTGGCGATGCTGTCGTCGGAGCGAGCGGATGGAATGCGTTCAAAGACTCCACTGAGAATCGCACCGGATTCGAAACCATTCAGCACCGGAAAGAGCTGCTTTCACTTTCTTCTGTCGCGGCAAGAAGTTGAAGCCGACTCAACGATAAGCTCTCTGGCTGCAGAGCACGGTGAAATGAAGGTCTGGCATGCAGCGTATCGCCGGATAGTGTAGGTACATCTTCGCCGAGATCAATGATATGGCTCTGATGATCAGCAGAGTGTTACCAACGACGAACAACACGCTGTTGAATTTAGCTTGCATATTTCCCGAACCCGGAAAAGAGTCGAATGCTGGTGCCGACTACGACACTGAAGCCATTACCGACACTCTCCTCAAAGTACCCGGCATGGCTGCCGCATTGAGCCCACTGCGGAGATATGGATCAGTACAAGCGTTTCATATGGATGATTGTCAGAGTGTACATACATCCCCGTCGTTGCAAGACTGCCAGCATACACCCGTGTATTGTTTGCGTGAGGCGTATCAGCGTCATGATCACCGGGGAACAATCAAGCGGCCATCGTGGTCTGTTCCCAAGGCGATCTAATGATCGTGCATGGCCTCCCAGCCGTCACATTCATAGTGCCATACGGTCAACAAAGTTGCATCCCAGCCGGATCGAACATTTGTCTCTCCTCTGAATCATTTTCGAAATCCACCCTCTCCTTGTGGTCGCCTCTAACACTATTCACTCCCTCCAGCTTGGACCCAACTTCTCTGCACTCCGACTCCGGTCTCCAAATCATCTTCCCCGCAGGATGATTGGGAAGAGGTTCATTCTGTCCCGGCAGATCCAGGAAGTTCTCCCGATACGTGCCGCCGGGTACCGTGTAGTCGTCCCAGAAGATGCCTCTCCGCTGTAATTCAGGGATCAAGAGCTCGACGACATCTTCGAATGTTTGCGGCATGAGCGCATATGCCTGATATGCGATCCATCGGTCAGCACTCCACTCGACACCGCCAATGCCGACAAGAACTCACAATATTGAACCCATCCACATCTCCCTCCTCAACCCACCTCTCCATCTCATCCGCCACCACCTCCGGCGTCCCCACACTCGTAACGCCCAACCCGCCCACCATAATATGCTCCGCCAACGTACGTTTCGTCCACTTCCCTCCATTGACATCCGGCGCCACCTTCAGCAATCCTTCAATATAGCTACGAATCGCATTACTCTCCACATACCGCAACTCCTCGTCATCCGCATACCGACTCAAGTCGACGCCGGTCCACCCACCGAATAACGCGAGTGCACCTTCATAGTCGCCATACTGGATGTAGTCGGCGTACTTGGCCTCTGCTTCGGCTTGCGTTCGTCCCAGGACCGGGCAGAATTTCGCCAGGACTTTGACGTCGCTTGCGGATCGTCCTTCTTCGACGGCTTTGGCTCGGATTCCCGCGATGTTGCCTTTCACACTCGCGGGCGCGTGGGCTGAGACGAATACACCCTCGGCGTGTTTCCCTGCGAATGCTTTGCCTTCTCGGGATGTTCCGGCTTGCATGATGACTGGCGTGCGTTGTGGGGAAGGCTCGCAGAAATGAGGACCTGGGACATTGAAGAACTCTCCGGTGTGGTTGATCTCTCGGACGAGGGAAGGATCGGTGTAGATTTTTGATACGGGATCGAGTTGGACGGCGTCTGAGCGCCAGGAGGAGTTCCAGAGTTTGTAGACTACGGTCATGAATTCTTCGCACATGGCATAGCGGGAGGAGTGAGTGGGTTGAGCGCTGTCTTTATTCGTGCTGGAAGTTGGCTGTTTTGGTAGGAGATTGCGAGCGGCGGAGTCGAGGTAGCCGGTCACTACATTCCATGCGAGACTGTGCTCATCTATTCATCAGCAACCCTCCTCCAGACCACAGAGGCAGAAACTCACCGTCCCCCACTCAAATGATCAACCGTACTCAACCTCCTCGCCAAATGATACGGCATCTCATAACTCGTACTAACAGTAACCCCAAACCCCAACGACTTCGTCACTGCCGCCATGGCTGGCACCACGCAAAGCGGCTCATTGACCGGCCATTGAGCTCCCGACCGGATCGCGGGAGCGAGATTTTTCGGACCGCCGTAGACATCGTAGCCGCCCAGGACGTCGGCGATGAATATGCCGTGGAACTTGCCTCGCTCCAGAAGTTGGGCGAGAGAGGTCCAGTAGGAGAGGGTGTTGAAGTCGGTGGAGCGGTCGTTTGGATGCCGCCAGAGACCGGGGGATTGGTGACCGGAGCCTGCGATGATTATCAGTGAGTGTCTCGAGGATTGTGCGAGACAGAGGGGACGTACACATCTCGACAAAGGCGTTGAGGATTAACTTCTTCTGGGGTCTGTCTTGCATATATCCGTCGGCCTGCGAACTTGTCTTCAAGTCGGATCGCGACCCGCTTTGGCTATGCGTTCCATTCGGAAAGTGTCTTGTTGTCGAAAGACCCATGCCATTCGGGGTCTTGACTCCACTTAGGATACCGTCTGGGGATGTACTGATAACACTATTCGTGGGCGTCCTGCCAATAATGCTAATCGGTGTACCATTCGGCACCCCATGGCTCGCGACCATCACTCGTTCTGGGCCACTTTTCTACAGCTGCGGAGTTCAGAGACACACCGCTCGGTACTCCAGGACGGGTGAATTGGCTATCAGTCAACAGAAGCAGTTGTTCGGTATTGTTGTAGGTGAGATAGGAACAGCTTAGGGTTGTCAGTTGGAGTTATTCGACGCTCGGCTAATCGATACTCCGCCCCAGTAGAGAGCAGTGGGGAAGTCGATGGCGTGCCGACTGGCGGGAAGACATACTTGAAGATAGAATCTCGTTCCTACAAGCCGTATCAACGAAACATTGCCCATGCCAGATGGTCAAAAGGGGCTTCTTCAGAATTGCATACAAAACGCTTATCTTGTCTGGAAACAATCAGCCCAGAATGCTGTCTGCCACGGCTGAACATGCCAACCCAAAGCCCACCCATGATAAAAAAAAACGCCTCGCTATGATATGTCCACGTCTTCCTGTCGATTAACACCAGAAGGGTATCTCTTTTGGTCTCCCACCTTCGGCCTGCTGGTTTCCTTCCCAACCCCGCTGCATCCTTTCCGCGTCCATCCATCCCGAACGTCTTCTTCCTTCCACCTCCACTCACAACGACATCCTCCTCCCCGCTCCCACCCCAATCACATCACAACACACTTCTCCTGCCCCGCCCTCATCCGACTCCTCGTCGTAAATATACTCCTCTTCTCCATAAAACTCCCCACCTCCGCATCCCCAAATTCCTCCCTTCCCTTCCCCCGACGGAACAACCCCCCCTTCTTCCCCTTCCCAACCTCCCTCCCACCACCAACAAACGCAGCAGCACTCATAGTGCTCCTCTCCGACGCCGTCCTCGCCAACCCATGCACCGGCTCCATCACTTTACCCGAATCCCTCAATGTCGGCGTCGAAGAAGCGGCAGGCGGATGCCATGCCGTGACTGGATGGGCGACGCTTCCCGCTTTGCCGAAACTGTGAATCGTGCGCAGCGGAACATGGTCGCGAGATTGGTTGGGAGGAAAGAGAGAGGCGGAGCCGGCGGAGGAAGGACTCTGCACGGCGGCTGCCGCGGCCGCGTTGCGGAACGCTAGCATGTGAGGCGGTAATCGGCGGCTGGAGGTGGGAGAGTAGTAGGAGTCGTCAGCGCCGCTGTGGGAGCTGGGATTGTAAGAGCCGGCTGAGCTCGCGGCGCGGGACGGGGAGGTCTGATTTCCCGGGTTGAGGGCGGAGAAGCGAGGATTGTAGGAGAGTTGAGAGTGGCGCCGTTGAAGGGCTTGGTGGATGTACGGCGAGACCGGGGAGGCAGAGTGGTTGTCGAGGCGTGAGACGGGGGAGATGAGATCCCACGGCTCATCTCCGCCGTCGGAACGAGGGGGAGGAGCTCCAGTCATCGGCGGAACGGCATTGCCATACGCCCGCTGTAGACTGCGGGGTAGACCGGCGAGGGTGCCATACGGTGGCATGGTGCCGTTCTGGCTTTGTGAGTCGAAGGTGCCGATACTACCGGCGGGAGAGTCGGGTCGACATGTCTCACCTCCGCGGAGGGTCGGCGTGAAGGAGCGGGTGACGGGAGAAGGTGGGGGAAGACCGCCTGTAGGTGAGACTCCCGGGAGCGGTGAGTATGAGCGCTGGGCAGCGACAGGACTGTCCTGCGGGATGCCATTGGCTCGAGAACTGCTTCTGGGTGGGAAGTCTTCCTCAGATCTCTTCGCCTTGTTCGGGTCGAACATCTGCGGTTGATCCAGTCCAGCCATGGCACGGAACTTCTGCGGGAGCGGCGCATTCGGTTCCTCGCTGTATTCCGGCAGGCTCAAGAAATTCCCACTCGACTGTTCCACGCTGATGCCCTCACGATTCCTCTCCTCCAACGTTTGAAAACGATGTCTCTGCGCATTCGACGCCGCACGCTGCAAGGAAGCGTGTGATCTCGGCTGACCTGGCACGTACGGCTCTTCAAAGACATCCGCCTGTTCGTTGCTCTCCATCAAGTCTGGCAAGCTTCTAGCTGCGTCAGATTGCATTGTGCCAATGGAGATCATGCTGTTGCGACTGCGGCCTTGTCCCATGCTGGAATTGGTAAACGCTGGACTGACGCCACGTTGTGATCGTGATACCATGGTGCTTGCAGCTCGGCCGATCAATGCAGGTCGTTGACTCAAAGCGCCTCGATTGTGCTGAGCGACTGACCTCTTCCTCACCAGTGCCACCTGCTCGGCCACGTCGACTTGTTCTTCGTCGAGCATTTGCGGCGGACATTTCCCAAGAATCAAGCTGAACGTCTGGCCAGGCTGTCCGGAGAACTGCGGATCAAAGTCGAAAAGAATGATCCTCCCACCTTCCACATCCTCCACACCCTCATCGCCATTCTCACTGACTCCGCCAGGACTTGCCACAATCAACCTTCCCTGCACGGGTACCAGATTGTCCGCCGGCGCCGGCAACGATGGGCTACTATGCATCCACCGCACCTCGCTGAACGGACATCCATACCCTTCATCCAACTGATGATCAATACTGTGCGCTTCCGCGGGCATCTCCTCATCCTGCTGCTTGGGCGGGACAATGTACAGTCGTATCGTCCGATCGTTGACAACCACAGCGATAGTATCGCCGAACTCATCGATCGTGGGACAGGAATGTACAGCGGCGCCGAGACCGCCGTTGGTAGAGAGTGGCGGATAGATGACAATGGGAAATTCGATATTGCCGTATGTGAGGTCGCCCATGCTGAGGAGGCCGAAAGTGTCCTCGAGACCGTTCCAGGCGAAGAGTTTCTCGTTGTTGGTCTGGCGGTTCTCCCGCATGAAGACGGCGTGACTGGTGTTGCGGATGTTTTCGGGATGGAGGAGGTCGGAACACCAGGCTTCTTTCAATTCTTCGTGGGTGGGAATGTTGCTGTGGGAGGAAGGGAAGACCGGTACTGAAACGACCACCGTGGACGAGCTATTCACCCTTGTGGTGGTTCCGAGTAATGTCGATCCATCTTCGGAGAATGTCAGACGATCCACTTTGACACTCCTGACAGCTCTTCGGTCGGTGGGCATCGCCTTGGGATCCAAAGAGAAGATCTCAATACCTCCCTCATACGCCGCTGCCAAGAGTCCGCCAGTCGGCGCAAGTGCGATGCAGTTTGTTGGGTAGTCCAGCTTGATCGTCCGACTTCTCCTGACCTTCAATCCAATATCGTAGAGATTGATCGTGTGGTCGTCGGCCAAGATGGCCATCGTGCTCCCCAGATCCGTCACCTCCACCGCAACCGGCCGTCTCTTGAGCGCATATTCTTGTGTGACGCCCACTGGCAATGCAGCCGCTTGAAGCACGAATAATCTCGCACTGTTGTATGCTGCGATTCTCCTCCCTCGCGGCGATATTGAGAAACCGAATGCTTCTCCCGTCGGGAAGCCCGCAGATGCCGTGACGGTATTCGACACCAACTTGATGATGTGTATCCTTGGACGATTGGGTTCGACATCTTTCAGTGACTGCCAGCTGTATCGCAGACACTGTTGCTGTGGCGGGATAGGAGTCGTGCCGAGAGAAGAGCGAGTGGAGGTTCGACGATGCGAAGAGCTACGCTGCATCGGCGCTTTGCTGGTGGAGGAACGATGGTCCGAGCCGTCAATGTTGGTTGAGCCTGGCGCTGGGAAGTAGCTGAGACGGGAGGCTTGTTGTAGGACCGGCGAAGATAAGCTGTTGCGAGAGTTGTTGATAGGCGTCGTCGTCAAGGTGTTGCGCCGTTGTGTGTTCTCTTCGTCATCCTCTACGCGCTGCTCTTGCCCATTGACTTGCAATTGTATCGATTGCTGCCGTGGCCGTGGAGATGTGTTGATTGTTTCAAGGTTGGTAGTGGGCTCGTCGATGGAAGGATTGGGATCAGCGATAACGACAGCGTCAGAATTGATGCCGGCACAAACCAACGAAGACGATCCTTGATGTCTGGCCTTCAGAGGTGAAACGCTGGACTGTGGAGATTCGAGGCTTTCCAAACTGGCGACCCTGTGCGACTCGACGTTCGTACGACTCGGTGGCTTGCGGTGCGGCAGAGTGTGCGACGACGGCGATGCAACCGGTTCTCCATCTTGCTCGGTATCCGCTTCTTCTTCGACATCGCTGACATCGTGCTCGCCGTGTGAGTGTCCATCTTCCAAGATTCCACTGATATCTCGCGAGTTCCGCCTCGCCGTGCTCTCCTCTTCCAGCTCCTCTTTCAACGCAGCATCCATCTCTCTTCCATCTCGCTCCACCGGCGCAAGAGGCCAGTCTGGGCGATCCCACAAGTCGGTGTCGGTGTCGGTGAGCGTCGTCGTTGGTCGTCGTTCGTCGTCCGTCGTTGGGTCGGGTGCTGGACTCTGCCGTTCAAGCATTGCGCTTCTACTCCGTGTTGAACGAGCCGAGAGGGTAGATGGCACCGACATGGTGGAGGGACCGCCGCCGAAATACCTCATTCACGTATGCGTCGAGAAAGCCCCAAATATATGAAGGACTGCCGGCGCGCCGATCGCCAGGCACAGCGAATGATGGCAAACCACTAGTTCACTCATTGACTCGTGTGCATGGACGTTCCAACTTCCGCCAAATAATCGTTGCGTGCGTGATAACTCGTGATAAAGAGGCTGTGTGTTTCGAGATGAATGTGTGCCCAAACGTGTTCGGAGCTCGACCGCGCGTGCTCTGGCTTTTGGCATGTAATAAGACGCTTGTATCTGCTGCGGAGTTTCATGCACAAGTCTGCAGAGGTGGAGTCCCGAACGCAGCGACTCGTGGAGAAGCGAGTGTACTTTTGTCGCTTCGACGAATGACAGCGGGCGGGTCCTTTCTGCCTGCATTACCGTTTGACGTAGCGATGCTTGGAAATGTTCGGGGAATTGAGGACACAGAAGGATGGCAACATTGGCAAGACGTATGTCCCTCCAACAATACAGAATAAGAATTCTGCAGGTCTGGAAGTGCTTGATGTTAGTTCTATTACTTTGCTCGGATGAGGACAGCAGGTGAGCCCGACAGTCGCGGCACGGTTGTGAAGATCGCGCCAGGGGTCTCGAAGCTCAAATGTCGGGTCGAACCAAAAGTTGAACGCCTCCCGACGAACGTTCGACCATTCGGCATACTCCTAAATCTAGTGTACCACGACAGCTCGTATATTGGTGGAGACCTTCGCCATCTATCGATCGATATCATTTTTACCACGAACGACGAGAGCGATAGTATCAAAGCCTGTGAAGACTGTGAAGATGAAGCTCTCAAACTTGCGTTCACCCCAAGAACGACCATAATTGACCAGACAAGGATACCCCTTTCACAAAGGCTAGTTCTAGACTTCTAGTCATCACTCCCGATGTCTCCTTGCCATCATCAGTTCACATCACCACACATCCATCAACGCTCATAAACAAACCCCACAATCTTCCTCCCGACCTTTCTCGGCGGCGGAACCACAACATGTCCACACCTCGCACTCTCCGCATCCCGCACCCCTTCAACAACAATGTCCTTCATCGACGCACGCATCTCCGCTTGCCCCGCCAGGACTTCTCGCAGCTGGCACGCCACAGCATCAAGTCGTACGTCTCGGTTCGAGCTGGCTTTCTGGGTGACGTCGGCCAGCGAGCGTATCTGGGAGGAGGTCTGGTAGAGGGACGTGTGGGCAATAGTCTGCTGAACTGCGAGATGCTCAATCGCTTTGGCGTTGCGATCGGCCAGGGATTGAAGCTCATGGAGTCGGGAAGCGAAGTCGTCGAGGTCGGGCTTTCGAAGCTTGCATTGGGCTCGTTCGAGCACTGTAGTGTGTATACTCGCGAGCTGATCGGTGAGGGGACGAATGTTGACAGATCTCGGGGGAGAGGCCTGTCTTCGTTGTATCTCCAGGACTGACTGCAGCTGTTTCGTGGTCTCGACGTTCGACTCTCGAAGGCTGGCCAATTCTAGGGCGATCCTTTCGACGGCGGTTTGAACGGAAGCTACTTTCTCCTCGAGTTCAGTGATATCCGGACCGTTGGGGTTGTTCTCGATTGCCAGCCGAGTCTCCACGAGAGCAGGCTCAATCCACTGGTGCTCTGCTGAATGGTCCTCCGACCATTTCCTCAAGACCGCCGAGTTCTCCTCGACCGCTGCCTGCAGACCATCCAGCCTCTCGGCCACATGTAAGAGGTCCTCCGTCGATGCCACAGGCGTCACCTCAACCTCAACCACATCCTCACCCTCACCCTTCACCCCCCTCCGCGCCTCCCCCAACTTCTCCACAGTCCCCTGAATCCGGTCCAAATACGTCCAAAGATGCGACAAATCCAAAAACTCCAAAGCAGAACTCCTCCTCGACGCCATCCCCTCCATCATCGCTCGAACCCGCTGCTCGCTCTCGGCCTGGACTTGCACCATGTGTTCCATGTACGCGGTATGTCTCGCCAAGATGCGGCCGAGCACACTCGAGTCATCACCCCGATCCGCGGGCCGTTCGTCGAGTGAGTCTTCCACACTTTTCTGGTCCTTGACTTCAAGCCCGATGCCTCCCCCATCAATCACACTATCCCCTCTCGCCTTCCTCCCACCACTGCCGATCATCTCTTTCCTCCCGCTCTTCGCCACCTCCCCCGACCCCCTCCGCTGATGATGGGACGATATTCCCGCAAAGTGCGAAGCCGCCCGTGGACTCAAATGCGGCCTTCCCACAGCTTGATCATGATTCACAGCCACGGAAGCTTCTTCCTGCCACTTCTCCGAGATACTGTTCGTAGCAGCGTGGCCGAGTCTCCCAGACTTGAGATTCCCGGTTGTACGGCGGCGTTTCGGGCTGAGCCAGGTCACGGTGGGTTGGTTCCGCGTTGCGGATGGCGGCGGTGGAGGCGCTGTGGGATGGGGATGGGGGGATGGACATTTGTTCGGGGTGGAACAGATTGGGTGTATATGTGAGGAAGCAGAAGGGAAAGTAGAGGAGTAACTTACCACTGTCTGCCCATCAAGCACAAGGCAAAGTACTTCGTGCGCCGGTACCTCCTAACAGGTACTGGTTATTTGGTGTCACATAAACGACTTGTCGTCGACATGACCATGATCCTGCAGCTGCGGCTGGCAGCATGGCAATGGTGGAGAGGCTGCGATATGATAGGCTCCGAGGATCTTGGTTGCGCAGGGAAGAGGCGATGGCCAGTGACGTGCGGACGATAGGGTGGAGATGCAGGCGAGTCTCCAAGCGGATCTGGTTGTGCTTCCAGATCGACTCGATTCGACATGTTGCTTCGTCGTTGGCTTTCGGGAGTCGTCGGATATACGCATGTTGTTGAGCACAAGACATTGACATGCGACGACAACAACAACAACAACAACAAGCCGAGCTCAAAACTTGCCTCTGGAGATACTGCATAAGAGAAAAGGACTTGACCAGTCGGAAGGACGGGAGAGTCTATATGATTACATCTGCATGATTCTAGTTCATCAACCAGACTGTGTCAATTTATTTGGTGAACAGTCTGCGTTTAAAGGGGAGAATGGAAGATGTTCAACCGTCCGCTCATGACCACATCAATGTCGTGATAATATGTCTGCCATTCGTCAATCTCGCTGCGGGCCCGTGGTGAAGCTATCCTCGCACGCCTCAGCATGATGATGCAGCGAGATCTGGCCTGTAGTCTCCATGTCCTGTTCATTTTTGAGCTCATCACAGCGTACTGGCCGCCATATCGTCAATTCCCTTCCGTCCCCTCAAGCCGAGATATAGAAAACCGTCTCCTCCCTCTCGCCCATCCTTCAAGGCCGGCTCAAATGCGAGTCCGCCCATCTCCGAATCCTGGACCTTCCAGAACCCTCATCGTCCGACCTAGGCTCGTACGCCGGCGGAGGATCACCCGATCTGATCGCGATGTCATACGCCGGCGGCGCATCCATAGTATCAACAGAGCGACGAGCGTGTCTCGGACTCCGCACACTGTACTGACTGGCCGGGACACCCGCGGTTTCCTCCTGCTCCAGCTGTTCCAGATGCCTCACCCACAAACTCACAAACGGCGTCGACCCCGCGGCAGAAGTATCCATTCTCACCGCGGGCGTAGGCGCAGGCGCTGTCGGAGCCGCATTCCTCGCTGTTTCCGCTCTCGCCTCCTCCGCTTTATCGTAGCTATTCCTCCTCGCTCGTTCCGCCGGGGCCTCCGACGATGAGGTCGACCCACTGCTCGAACTCGTACTCGCTCTCCGTCGTTGTCGGAAGTCGGCGATCCAGCGGTCGCGTTCGCGAGAGTCCATGACGAGGAAGGCGACCCATTCGCTGGATGATAGTTCATCCGGTTCGATTTCGCGCATGCGTAGGACCGAGGCGGCGAGGTGCCGGCGTTGAATGGAGAGGGGACGGTTGGTTATTGCTTCGACTTGGAGGAGACCCATGCCGCCTGTGCGGATGGCCGGGGTGTTGTACATGGCGGGGCGGCG
>AFIY01000731.1:0-12735 GCA_000223825.2 Zymoseptoria passerinii SP63
GATAACGACGGCGGCATATATAGCAACGGCGGCAGTAGCAGCAGTAGTAGTAGTAATAATCGATTTAGGCCACCATCTTAGTCAGAACAATAACCTCACACCAGAACAAAAAGGTCTTCTCGGAGGAGCGCCTGATAGGAGGTAGCTACAAATCGCGTCAGAGCTGTGCGCACTAAGTCTTAGCCGCTCGAAAACATTGATTCTTCAACGAGCAAGAATTGCAAACTCAGTCCAATGTCCTTTACCTTTGCCTCTTCGATCGCCCTGCCTTCCAACGCGACTTCTCAGCTACCATGTTGGAAGGGCAAAAGGCGACGCCGCCACTGGACCTTTGCACAGTCGCGGTCAATATTCCTTCTAACATCGACAATAAGTAGAAACCCATCATTCAGTCCCAATGCCGACAATAGAAAGAATACCTCCCACAATTGCAAGAAACTTTTCAGCCCTCTGATCCACCCTCGACAAGCCTTCATGTTCAACATCACTCCTCTTCCTCTTTTCCTCTCTTGCTCTCCATCAAACCTCCGCAGGCCAAACCACCAACCCAACTACCATGACTTCCACCACCACCGTCCCACGGCTATCAAGCCTCATCCTCCTCTGCATCTTCCTCCTCCTCTCCTTAACCTCCCTCACCTGCGCCATCTTCGTCCTCCTCTCCGTTCCCACCTCGGCTCCCGCCTCCCTCTTCTGGACTGCCATCTCGGCACTGAGCGCTTGGTTTATCTTCTGTTTCGCTCTGGTAGCATGGCACAAGAGAGCGACGAGACGCCATTGGCGTGGGGAAGGTGCGCAGTCCACCCCCCATTCCCCTTCCAATGCATTCGGCCGCGCTCCCATATCGCAACATGTACTGACAGCCCTCACCAGCGCCCCCGGGAGACCGTCGCCCTCTCCGCTCCGACACAATCGGTACACCATCTCCACCAGCTGCACCTCACCTCCCCCTTTCCCTCCTTCCCTTCATCTCATACGCACAACCATCTAATCATCCCCGGCGGTATAGCAATCCCCCTCAGCAGCAACCCCGTGTCCCGCCCTCTCCCAGCGCACCACCCCCACCGAGCGCCCTACCACCAACTGCCGTCTCCCGTCCTCTCTGCGACCCTGGCACCGAACGGCACTCCGTACCTCCAACCCCTATCACCACCCCTACCACCACCCCGGAAACCCTCGCCCGCGCGCCTCGCCCTGCCACGCGTTCCGCCCATTCTCGAAGTGGAAGAAACTCACCTACCGATAGTAAACCTCCCAGAACCCGACTCCTCCTCTCCTCCTCCTCCACCGCTCTCCGCGCCCGAAGCTCCGACCGCGCGAACGACCCGCCTCCAATCCCTGCAATTCCTCCGCACAGCCACGAAGCGGCGGCAAGCTGACATGGCCGAGATGACCGACCATCACAACCCGCCGAGTGCCCTCGCAGCAGCAGGCCCGATGCGCATAACCGCCTGATCCCGGTCCTCCCACAACGCCGACCGACGCAGGAATTGCTTTCCGTGATCTCGACGAGCCCGAGGAGAACGACACGCCTGTGATGGCTCGAGCCCGCCAACGCCGGACCCCACAGCGATACGAGAACTACTGCGCCCGCTGTGTCGGCGAGCAGCGCGATCCAACGCCGGACTTGGAGCACTTCGTTTCTGCTACAGACGACCAATTCGGCTCGAGAACGAGAGGGGGACTTCCGTGGGGTGAGGCATTTTAGCTTCCCGTGTTGGAATGTTCTGGGTTGTGGGTGCGCTTTCCTCTCCGCCACCCCGCTTCTAGGGCGGGAGAGACGATGAGAAAAGTCCCCTTGGGGAATGTGAGCCTCAGATAGCCTTCAATGAAGAGTGGCTTCGGCTGTGGTGATCGAGCGATCTTTGTACCACTGGATTTCTGTTTCAAGTGTGACGAGCCCCCGTGTTTCCCCTCAAGCCGCATACCGCGCAAGTGTGTGGTCGCCGTTCGTGCCTGTTGTCAGTATCGCGCCTGTCAGTATCGTAATGTTCGTCGGTAATACCTTGAGGGGAACCGATGGGGACCAACAAGTACCTGGATGACTGATTAAGACGGTGTGGACGACCAAAGGAGAAGAAGGAAAAAAGTTACAAAAGAAAAGAAGAACTCCCGAGGACAGACGGCGCCGAATCTCACGTATGCATGCACGCAAAAGGCAGACAGCACAAACAGTGTCTCCTGGTAACTCTCATCAAGCGCACCCTCCCCCCATGTCTTTCGCAATGTGGTCGTCTGTTTTCTCCTCATAGTCTGTCCTCTGCGGCGCCGTCGTCCTGTGATCATGTCAACTTTTTGGCATCTTAATAGTACATGGGTATCGTGCCGTGTCAAAAGACGAGCAAAAGCAAAAAAGGACAAACATAATCATGCGCGCAATGGCATCGAAATCCCACTCACGAAACCCGTTGTCCGTTTCCCGTTGTTCGTAATCCATTAGCCGTGCAGGCGTCCCAGATCTTCCTCGTTCCAGATCCCGATTCCAGCAATGGTCAGGTCAGGTCGTGGCAGGTCAGCTCATTCCAGATTTGGACATGCGGCAAACATCCGGCAACGGCTGGCTCAAGTCAAGTCGATGGGATTCCCTTGGAGTCCACTGGTCTTCTGCTTCTTGGTCTTTGCCTTCTTACGGGGGTGAGAGGCAGAGGCAGCGGGCAATGGACGTGGCAGAGAATCCCTATTCAGTGTCAGTACATGTTCGAATTGACTTCAGCCTCAGGCCCAGCCCGCTCATGGCGGGGCTGGTCCTGGTGGCGGAGGCGGTGGGATCTCATCACGTGGAGGCGGTGGAATCTCATCAGGTGGAGGCGGTGGGGGGTGGAGGCGGTGGCGGAAGCTCATCTTGCGGTGGAGGGGGTGCCGCGAGTTGAGCTTCCCATGCTAGGTGACCAGGTGGATGAGTCCCGCTCTCAGAGCGGGCCTGGTTCATGTGATACCATGTCCGATCAGCTTGCTGCTTCGCGTTCTGAAAGTAACATTGCCATGCCCATTGCCTGTATTGTTCATAATCATAAGAAAGATTGGCAGCATACCCTTGTTGAGGACCGCTACCGTAGTAGCCATTGCTGTTGCCGGGCTCCATGTCATGTGGAGGTCGCTGCGGGAGTGGATGCTGCATTTGTTGTGGAGGTGGAACGTTGTTGTAGGATTGTTGACTGCGTGGTGGTCCAGGTTGATTGCGGCCTTGGCCACGAGGGAACGTTTGCGGCTGCATGTAGGATGATGGCAGCGGGGCGTTGTTGTGTTGCGGCCTCTGCCAGGGAGGTGGGCTGCGCGACCGTCGGTCCGATCGATACCGGTCACGGTCCTGGTACGGATCTTCGTTGTCACGCTCGTAGCCTCTTGAAGCGTTGCGCGCTGGGCGGTAGGCATCCGGCTCTGCGTAACTATATTCGCCATAATCGTAGCGATCGTCTCTACGACGCAACTCAGCATGGCGCTCATTGACGTAAGGAGACGGCTCGCGGTGATGCGACTCGCGGTGATGCGATTCGCGGGCTGGAGGTCCACGACCGTGATAGGCAGGCTTGAGGTCTCTCGCGGCGACCTGGAGACGATCGCGCTGCGAAAAGAATGAAGTGTAGCTGCCGCCAAGGATGCATCCCAGAATGCTGACGTCGGGATCCTTTTCCTTGCTGAACTGGTGCAGTTGCTTCTGAATCACCGACAGAGCACTCCGAAAATAGCCAAATATGTCGGCGACTCTCTTCGAGCCACCAGAGATGTCGTTGTCGGGACGGTTGGGATCGATGATGGTCAGGCCTTGTGCGTTGATTCTGGCGCCACCGCGGTATGTCAACTTGTCCAAATACCTCGGAGGATTCATCTCGATGCCGACATTGCCAAGAACAAATTTGTTGCCATAGAGGTCGAAGAAGTTGAGCAGAAGTTCACCGTAGCGGCCTTCAACGTCACTCATCGCGCGATCGCTTGGCGGCTTCAGCTGCAGCATGCTGACGACCAAGCAGATGATGGTGAAGCCACCGATACCACCACTGTGGACCTCATTCATGTTTCGCATGAGGAGAAATTGCTTGATGATGGTGACGAGAACGGGCATCTCGGGGAACTGTTCCTTCCAAGCCTTGAAGGTCTCAATCGCGCGGAGACCTGAATCATTCTCAAAAGAGATGTCGACCTTGAGACCCGTTTTCGCATCGATGAATTTGATGATCGGAACCTTGGCTTTGCCGATGACAGTCACTGATCCCGGGACGGCGATCCCGGACCGGTTCAAATGAGTCTGGAGTTGTCGCATTTGATTAGTGGTCTGACAGAACTCGGCCCGACCACCTCGCAAGTAGTTCTCTGAGACAGCGACAAGGTCCATGTCAGAGTTCGGGAGGTAGAGGTTCGAGGCGAATGAACCGAAGCTCTTGATGGAAACACTGCGAGTGTTGTTTTTCCAAGTCTTGAATATCCGGTCGACGCGGGCGATGAGGTCTAGACGGCATTGCTCCTCGAAATCGGTTGGTCGAACAAAGTCGTAGAATGCAAGTATCTCCTTGTGCAACCTACTTCAGACTTGTTAGCTTCAACTCTTGTGGGACGTCAGATGACTGGCGTCAGGTGACTTACTGGAGACCAACGTACGCTGTAAAATCGCCATTGCCCTGGTGCCAGGGCGTTGGGTTGGTGCCGTCTTCCTGCCATTCTTCGACGATGTAGCCGGCGAAGTCGCTGCTCTGCTTGTCGTTGCGCTTGCGCTTCGTACCGGCGACGAGGCGGGTGACAGCGTATGCATCATCCATCTCGGAATCCTGCAAAGCCTCGACAACATTGCTGGGAGGAGCAGGTGGAGGAAAGCTGCTGCTGCTGGACGGGTGGTTGCCGAGCTTGGGGGTGATGGCGAAACCAAGGTCGACACCAGCGGGTTCAGCAATCTCATCGTCCTCATCGATTTCGCCCTCGGATCGGGAGCTATCGTGGAGTTGATATTTTTGCTGTTGGTCGCGAAGTGGAGCGTCTTGCAGTGGCGCATGTGGGCGATCGGCTTGATGGTGTGACTCCTGCAGTATCTCTTCATAGTCGTCTGGCTCGACCTGCTCGACTTGTTTGTCTTCCTCCTCGTCCTCGTCCTCTTCCATGTCGCCGAAAGAGATGAAGTCGGCATTTTCCTTGATCGCATTGGTGCTCGCATTTTGAGCAGCAGCCTCGACTTTTGCCTTGCGAATCGTCTGCACAATGTCCTTTTTGGGCGCCACGCTGAAGTCGGTAGGCGGCAAAACCGTGTAAGGGTCAGGATTGGACCACTTCGGCACAGAATCTCCTGCAGCAGGATCGACTCCAGTTCTTGCGCGCTTGTAACGAGGTGCAGCATCTTCGAGGTCACCGCCGGTGCTAGCGGCGTCCGAATCATCCTCGCTGCTGGAGACGTATTCGATGTATTGTGACTTTGCTCCTTCATTCATGCCCTCCATCAGCTCGGGTGTGGTAGCGCGGTCGTTGTTCTTGAGCAAGTCTCGTGAGTGCGCCGGTCTTGGAAAGAAGCCACGACCAGAAGCCACGACCGCGGCCGCGAAATCCTGGACCGCCACGGCCTCGTCCACGTCCGCGGCCACCCTCGTTGCGGCGCGGTCGATTCTTATTCGGTGGCGCATTGGCGGGTTGAAAGCGCGGAGCTGGTGGACCGCCGGCTTGAAAGGTGAAGTTCTCTTCAGGGCGGCGCGGTGGTGGTGCCTGGTTGTCATTGGCGGCGCCGCGAAAGGTGAAGCCGCTGTCGTTGTTGTCGTATGTGCGGCGGGGAGGCGATGCGCGGCGTGAGTAGCCATCGTATTGATCGCGGTAGTCACGACGCTCCTCGTCTGGTCGGTAGCGGTCGCCCATGCTGGCGGCGGGTCGGTGTCTCGAGGGTGTTGCACGTCGGTGGTGAAGTCGAAGGCGATTGCAAGCTGCGCGCAGCTGCGTGAACAAGGGACGTCTTGATCGCCTGAACAATGCGCGATCACTGCGACAGTGCGTGGGTGGAACTCGACGGGTGTGCGCGGGCAGGAAACGGGTTCCCGGCGCAATGTTTTGGTGGTGTCGCGACAGTGAAGTTCGAGGATCATCAATCGAAAGTCGTAAAAACAAATGACGCTGGCCTTGGCATTCGTCCCCCTCCATCCTCGTCCTCAATGTTCCTGTCCTGCTCTTCTTCAAAGGCATCGAAGACTGGACGTATCGACTGCGTGTAGGCACACTCATGTCTACGCTACACTGCTGTCCATCGACACATTCACTCAGTCCGCCGTGAGTAAGGCGCCTATGGGGCAGGCGCGTTTCCTCCGTAGCAGGACGTGCAGCTCAGCTCTGGTTCTATGCGTGCAGCTCAGCTCTATGCGTGCTTGGTAAGTCGAGTGCATTGGTGAAGATGACACGGCAGCCGCGTCTCTTATTACTCCCATGCAGAATTCCTCGTCTTCTCCTCATGCTATTCCCACATCATCCTCTTCCCGGCAACACCACAACCATGGCAGAAGAAACCAAAACCATCAAAGCCAGCTGCCTGTGCGGCGTGTTCAACCACAACATCACTCTTCTGTCCTCCGCTTTTCCTCTCCACGGCCACATGCGCCATTGCACAAGTTGTCGTCGCGCGACCGGTGCTTTAGCAAAAACTGCGGCATTCCTGCCCGCATTCCTGCCCGAGTCATACAAACCTCCTCAGCTAATACTCGACAAGCTCAGTACGTTCGCCTTCAGCCAGCGGGTCACAGTATACTTCTGCCCTACCTGTGGCGCTCAAGTCCTAGGTCGATGTCTTGTCAGCGGCGAGGGTGAAGAACGGAAGTTCGGCTGGAGCGTCTGCTCGGGAGCACTGGAGCAGTTGGGCGGTGTGGTGGAGTTTGGGGCACATATTCAGATGCAAGATACCACTGACGGCGGCTTTGCGACCTTCCTTTCATCGATTGAAGGCAAGATGCTGGCACGACGGCCGGCGAACTATCACCAAGGCGAACAACTGCCTCTCGAATGGGATGCTCGCGAGCGAGAAGCGAACAAACACTCTCCAAAAGAACATGCTACACGGCTCCTGCAAGTGTGCAGGCACGCAATTCTACATCGTCCGTCCTTCGACCCGGTCAGCACTGACCGGCAAGTTCTGGCCCGACACTCCACCCGATGACTTTCCACTTTCCGACCTCCCCTGAAAGCGAGACACTCTGGCTTCAGGACAACCGCACCAGATTTTCCTGCGCTCCCTGTGTGTGCAACTCCTGCCGACTCGCCTCCGGAATGGAAGTCATCACCTGGGCATACGTCCCTCCCTGCGACATCTTCCTGGACGCAGAAGGCAAGACGCCGGCTCCTCGCTCATTGGAATTTGGAACTGTGAAGCACTACCACTCCTCATCTGGCATTCATCGATACTGCTGCGGCGACTGCGGTGCTACGCTGTTCTACAACGCTGACGACAGGAGACACTACACTGACATTTCCATGGGACTTTTGGCTGCGCCGGAAGCTGCTCGAGCGGCCAGCTGGTTCACCTGGCGGCCTAGTGGGGTCGGTCACTCCGGGGATGCAAGAAGAAGGGCGGACATTCTGGTAGGAAGTATTCAGAAGGGTTTCGAAGAGTGGCAGGAGCCACGGAAGACGGCTTGATCAAAGCTGGCAATTCGACAGGTTGAGCTCAGACAGTACCACCATAGGAGAAGACCAGCATAACGACAACACGAAATAACAACCACATTATCCTATCTGAAACGCTCACACTTCTTCCGTCGTACATGACAGTATACGACTGTCGATCACTTTTTCGCATGTTTTTTGGTCAAGAACAGGGCCGTCACTATCGCTTAGCACTTGGCTTCGGTCCGATGGACAGCATCATTCGCCGCACTGAGGTCTGCTCCTCTCGTCCGAAGTTTGACATATGGTAGCGAAGGCATCGCCATGGGAAGGCGTAGGTCAGGGACACTGTACTTGGTGACCACCGATACACCGATTATCGATACATCCTCGGAGGTAACATCCCTTCCAAGGGTGATCTTCGGGTGGCTTGAGTTTGACTAAGCAGCGAGCTACCGTCGCGTTGGGTTCAAAACCGCCAGCATTTCCCATCGGTGCCGAACTTTACTCATGCACGTCGGGTTTGCGTGCAGCGTCTGAATGCTCGCACTGTGGCCATGATGTCGGGGAACAACGAGATGAGTCGTCGATTTTGAGGACAATAGGACCCGACTGGACTTTTCACATCACTCCGAAATTCCCAGTCTCAACGAAAATGGACGAGAACGGCGGGCCAAAACGCGACAATCACACTCCCAGCTGTGCGGTCTGGTATGTACATACAAGCAATCTCGGTATCGAGACAATCTTCACCATGCAGTGTTCCGTTCCCGAGACTAACCCTTCACGCTCGGTTCCCCCAGTCAACGCCGAAAAGTCAAGTGCTCCCGGACGTATCCTTGCACGGCATGCACCAAGTCGGGTTTGGACTGCACCTTTCCGCCGCCCAGGAAGAGAGGTGAGTGCCAAATCGTAGGAGGCGGCCTGCAGTAACCCGAGACAGTCCCACGGGAATGCTAGTTGTCTGCAGCACGACTGACTTGTACACTTCCAGCCAAACGGAACCCGGCTGCGACCACGGCCCACTCGAATATCTCATCGCCAAGTCGAACTTCGGCGGATCTATCACGACCGCATACTAGCCATGCCAAGTCGGCATCGGTGAACATCAAAGACCATGCCTCGCCGGATTCATGCGGGAGTACCGTTGGTACCGCCGCGAGTACGAACACGAACACTGCTCGTCTGGTGTCTGACGGGCGATATGTGAACAATCATCTCTGGAGTGCCATCGCTCCTGATCAAACTGCCGGAGACGAGTCGCCAAGACCTGGCAACGCCACGGACATACATTCAAACTCGGCCGACTCACGACCTGGGCAGACGGCGAATGACCGGACAGGCTCCTACACTTCCAATGGAGATGATATGAGCGATGGACGAAGCTTTGTATTCGGCGGGAGCAACTCATCGTCAAACACCGTTCTGCCACTACCACCAACACACATTGTCTACCTATGGCAGACATACGTCTCGAATATCGACCCAGTGATGAAGCTCTCCCACGCACCTTCAGTCCAGCACATCGTTCTCGGCCAGATCGGTCGACCCGCCCTCGGCCGCAACGAGCAAGCAATGGCTTCGGCTGTCTACTTCATCAGCGCCGTATCCCTATCCGACGACCAGTGCCGTCGAGACCTCCAAGACACCCGTGCGAATATCCTGACCAAATACCGCCACGCCTCTGAAGCGGCCCTCTCTGCCGCAGGCTTCATCACCACGACCGACATCCTCGTCCTGCAAGCCTTCGTCCTCCACCTCACCGCCCTCCGCTCCATCGGCGACTTCCAAACTGTCTGGTCTCTCCTCGGCCTCGCCATTCGCGTAGCCGGCACAATCGGCCTCGCCCGCGACGGCACATCCTTCAACCTCTCCCCCTTCGAGACTGAGATGCGACGCAGGCTATGGTGGGCACTCGTCTACTTCGATGGGCGCATGGCGGAAATAGTCGGCCAGGAAGGCGATCTTATGGGCATCGACTTCGAAACCGGCTTCCCCGCCAACCTCAACGACAGCGACTTGTTCCCCACCATGTCCCGCCTCCCCGAATCCAGTCGCGGACCCACGGAGTCAGTCTACCTCCAAGCCCGCGTACTATCCTGCTCCGTCGCGCGGAGTCTCCAACGCATCGCCTCCCCACAAGGAACATGGCGCAACCTCCGCGACGCGAACATGCCCGTCTCCGAGAAAATCGAAATCATGCACCGCATCGAGCGACGCTACCAAGAAGAAATCCTCGGACCCTGCGACCCCAGCGTCCCACTGCAATGGCTCAGCATCAATACAGCCCGTACTTTCGCCACCAAACTCCGCCTCATCGCCCGTATCCCCATCGTCGACATCGACCGCGAATGGGAAACTCCAGACGGATGCTCCGAGAACGCTTTCATCCTCTCCATGGACCTCCTCCAAATCCAACTCGACTTGTGGCTGGAACCGGGCGTGCAGCCGTGGCGATGGCACTGGCAGGCGCACTTCCAATGGTATGCGCTGGTCACGTTACTGAAGCAGATTCGATATCCCCGGACCGGGCAGAGTGTCAGTCGAGCATGGGCGTTGATCAAAAAGGCATTTGAGGTCATCATCCCAACGCTGGAGTTGGGGAAGAGGAAGAGTTTGTTGTTGGATGGGATTCACGGGTTGTTGAACGCGGCGAAGCGATATCAGAAAGAGACGTCTGCGTCGGTCGATCAGAAGCCCGTCATTCATACTAATAACCAGTACAGCCGGCATGCCCTGCCCAGTCCGCCGTTTAAACCCACGCTGGGTGCCGCAGGCTCGGGACACAATTCCGCCGCCGGCTACGTGGGAAGCGGCTACGCTCAACGACCGGCTCCGACGAATATGAACATCATGCCTGCCATTGAAGTCGGCCGCATTCCGACTCCGCCGAATTTTTCGGGCGGGAGAAATATTCTCACGCCGGATCCGGTCATGGGGATTGATCTGGAGGCGGTTGATTGGGTGGAGTTTGATCGGTTGGCGGAGGAGTTGTGTCAGCAGGGGGTGGATTTGACGTAGAGATTGGGTTTTTGGATGGAAGGGAGTTGCGAATAGATTTGGGGGTTCTGCTATCGTGCTGACTGTAAGGGACGGCGATGGGCAAGCCAATTGTCTGCTCTGCCGCAGCCGGACGTCTTTTCGCTTTTCCTGGAATCCTACACAAGAATTCACCGGAGACCGATGCGGGTGGCGATCAGTACCGGCGGCGTTTCCAGGAGATCATTCAACGATTGGCAACCAGATGATACCTCGCCGCACCCGGCAACAAGCAAGCCAAATAGGACGAGTCACACGATTGGGGATTTTCGACACCTTCTTACATCGACATCTGCAAACACCTTTTGCAAAGACCTTCCCCATGACGGCTTTGAAAAACATGCGCAAAACCCATTCAGCAGCAGAGTACAGTAAGAGCTAAAGCCAATCGCATGGACGAAGAAAGTCCCCCGCGTCCCGCTCATTACTCATCCTACCCCTCCACGCCTTCCATCTCACTCCCGAACCGCCTCTTCAGCCCCGTCCTCCTCCGTCCTGCCCCCTTTCGCCAAGCCTCCGACTCCCCTTTCCACCCCGCCATCACACACATCTCCCAAAACCGCCCGACATGAACCCTTAACAATATTCAGGATGCTCCACACTGCAGGGAGGTGGTGAACGGCGGTCTCGCGAGGCTGCTGCCTTGGGCTCGGGCTCTGGGTTCCGCGCGGCGAATTTGAAGTCAGGAGGACAGTCGTCCGGATCTTGACAATACGGACGGTTTGGCGGGGGGTTCACCCTCTGCGGCTGCGGCTCGGGATCGGGGTTGCGCGCGGCGACTCCACCATGCTCGGGCTCGGGCTCTGCGTTCTGCACGGCGACCTGGGCGGCAGGAGAACAGCCTCATTCCTCACACGGCGGGCCCGTCTGCGGCTGCGGCTCGGGATCGGGTTTGCGCGCGGCAACTCCCTGAGACTCGGGATTTGGGTTTGGAGCTTCGATCGGAGCGGCGCTGGCTTGGAGCGCGAGGAGGAGCGCTGAAGCGAGGGTCGTGGAGAGGAGCTTCATGGTGGTGATACAAGTGTGTTGTTGTTGTTGTTGTTGGGAGGTTTGTGTTGGTGTGTTTGGGTCTGGCATGATGGGGTCGTTGACTTGAGAGACGACTCGAGACTTCGCTTTGGACGACGATAGCTTGCCCTGATGGTGGAGTGCTGATTCGAAAGGAGGAAGTTCGAAGTGTCGTCGCACCGCTCTTTTATATCGATGTAAGCGGCTTTATGGGGTTAAAAGTATATAAACAACCCTCTAACCGCTCTTGGAGAAGGTTTTCAAGCACCCTTGACCACACGCCAAGGGTGCGATATTGTCGCAATATATTACACCCTTAAGGGTCTATATTATAACTATTAATGCTATTGTTTTAATAGCTACTAGTATAGCTATAGGTCGTAGTATTCTTCTATTTAGTAGTTAGCTTACTACTATTACTTCCTTTTAATCTACTCGCTCTTTCTTATATACTCTTATCTACTACTATAAATGCTATTTAGTATAATATTGCTAACGAATGCTTTAGAATATTCTATTATTACGATACGCTAGAGTTCGAGCCGGACTAGCCGGTAGAGTTTAAGAGGTTATAGCTATCTATAAGTAAGATATAGGATCTAGGTAAGTAGGGAAAATATATATAGGTATTTACTAAATAACTAAATTACATAGAGCGGACGAAGAATAAGCGTAGTCCTAAGGGCAACTATTACTATAGCCTTATAGCTATAGTTGCTCGCCGTAACAATAACGGTATAAAGGTAGTTGTAAGGCCTATAGTAGAGATAACGGTATAAAGATAGTTATAAGGCCTATAGTAGAGGTTGTCCCTAAGCTAGTAGCTACTAAGAAGGCTTTTAAAAAGGAGCCGCTTATTAGTAAAGCTAGTAGTAGTTTCTTTATAACTAACTAGATTTAAGATCTACCTATTAGTCTAATATTCCTTATAGATAGTACTTACGAAGCCTACGAAATAAAATAGATTCTTTTTACTATCTACTATATTTACCGCTAAAGGAACGTAGCTACCGCTTAGTTAGTTTATTACTGAGAATTAGAAGGCTTACCTTATCGCCCCTTATATTACGAAGCTATATACGTAGGCTCTAAAGTAGAAGCTAAAGATCGTAGTAATCTATAATTCGAGCTCTA
>AFIY01000730.1:0-48937 GCA_000223825.2 Zymoseptoria passerinii SP63
GTAATCTAGTCTACGGGTACCGCCGTTAAGTAGCTATATTAGAGATAAATCGTTTCGTTAGGTTTGGCTATCGAGTAGGTAATAAATCGTTTATCCAGCCGGTAAGATAGCTAAGGAGTTATCTTAAGTACTCTTAGCTACTAGGAGGTTTCAGGTTTTTGAACAAAAGACAGAAGTCGTGGCATGATCTTGCATCAATCCCAGCCCAATCAATACACCACCAATGTGTAGCCGAGCGCCTCATCCGCAAACCTCCACATTCGTATCCATATCTCCATGCTACGTACAGCTGGAGATGGCGGTCGGCTTGCAAACTCCTCATTTGACGCTCCGAGTCTGCGAGCCGGCAGGTTCTCATGCTGCCGCAGAGCCGCGCTATGGCAAGCTATTAAACAATGGCCATGGACTTTGCTCACCCTTGATCATCCCATGCTTACCGTCCTTGAGGGAGTGTAGTCATACACTGCTCTGTGGTGGCCATGGTCGATCCTGGACATCGTTATCAGTACAATGCGGCCTCCGGTGTCTGGCTATTCTGGGATGCCGAACGAGAGCAATGGTTCTATTACCATCCGCGAGCAGACCTTCTAATGTACCCGGACCGATCGAGCACACAGCGGCCATCGGATGTGCCGGCCAGCTACTATTTGGATCCACGCTCGCAGAATAACGGAGCACAGACTCGCCTGCCACAGTACGACGTGACACAGGCGGGATCGCCACCCAAGCATCGGAGCTCTGCATACACGTACGACCGTCGCGATACTGGTAACGATGCCTCATCGTCTGGACGGCCATCTGGAGCTCCGGACTCGAGTGCACGTCAAGCCACGGCATCGGGATCTCGATCTCGCCAACTCCAAAAGGATGCAAATAATCAGCCACTTTCTCCAGGACCATGTCCGGGAAAAGCGCCGCAGAGGCAGCCCTCTCAGCCGGTCAATGTGCCAATCAGAAAGACGCAGCGCGGAGAGTCTGGAGGCATTCCAAGAGGTCCCGGAAGTCTGCCTGTCAATACCGACGGCCGACTACAGGTGGGCAGCGCTCCGCGGAGCTATGGGACCAGTCCCTCGTCCGGAAACGCTCCCGGGAATGGCGGTGAAGTCCGTGCTTCCTTAGCAGAAGTGACAGCGGGTATGGCTGGAGCTACTCTACGAGATACTCCCACAGGTCCAGTGCATACCAGTGTTCGGAACGTTGACGGGATCAGAACTGTTTACGCTGCCAATGCTCGCACTCATGTCAGAACAGCCTTCCAGACCGGGCCGCAGGAAAAAATCGGAGACCCAGCCCTGTTGAGAAGTAACATTCCAACCCAGCGTCGATACATCGATACCGGTAATGGTGAAGTCGAAATTTTGTTTCCGGACTTCTATGTTAGGAAGCCTTCAGGTTCATTCTTTGTGGTTGGTAGAGTCCTGATGATGCTGTGGGCCGAGTGAGTGACCGTGATATGATTGAAGGCCAGGGTCTGACGGCTAATGCGTTCTTAGGCCTGCTGGAGAAGGAACGGCCATCTCAGCGACCGCGCCCTCTGATCGCTCGATCGTGGAGGCTCGATTCTCAAAAGAGAAGATCTTGTCAAAAGTTCGACGTTTCGTGGTCATCCGAGCTGGCGGAGAAGACTTTTGTACCGCGATTCCGATTGTGAGCTATGGCTCACAAGGTTGCGGCAAGCGTGGAGTGGTCAAGTCCCAACATGCCATCATTCACAGCACAAAGGTGCCACCGGCGCCGTTGCCAAACGAGAGCCCTCGTCCGAATGAAGCTGGCCTTCGACGCCATCCAATCAGGGTGGTAATGGATAATCCCAGGGACGATGAGTTGAACATTTACAGCCGCTTGCATTTCAGCAGAGTGAGCACTATTCAGCACAACGTCAAGGTCAAGGCAGTCGGCATGGTGCATCCCAGCAGCATGGGACCGCTCCTCTCGCAATTCAGAAATGTTTGGATGGGTGTCGATGACACTAGCGACGAGGACTCTTCCTCCTCTGATGATTCTGACCGCGGTAGAAACACGAAGAGCAAGAAGGCGGTCACTGCCAAACCGAACTCCAAAGGGAAACCGACGTTGAAAGGCAACGAGCGGGAGACAGACACTCGCAGCTCCAGAACCAACGGCGAGGTCAGGAGATTCTGGAGCCTTCAGGGAAGCGGAGGCGGAGGGAGTGCGAGCAGAAGCTCCAAGGACAAGGAGTCTGCTCGAGAGAATCGAGATGCAGATCGTCGCAATGTGCCTACCAATTCGACCCCAGCGACTCAATATTCAGCTTCTATCAACAGAAGAGCCGCGATGTGGGCTCGTGATAGTGTCACCGAGCTCTTGGAAGAGCGCGGCATGCGGATGGATCAAGCCGTTCAACATCTAGCACTCAGGTTGCAAGCATCTACACCAGGCAAGACATACGACGCTGCTCTCCAGGAGGTCCAAGGCCTTCTCGCGCAATCGAACGCCATTATTGCTCAAGAACAGCACTCGGCTGGTCGCTACAATCGCGGACGGGATCAGTCTACGCCGAGGACATTCTCAAAATTGCCCAGATCGGAGCCCGAAGACGATTCCTCTTCGGAAGCGTCGGAACAATCAGAACGCTAGCGAATTCCCTTCCACCATTGCAGCCCTCCACACATCAAATACGACAATTGACATCGATCGACGACACCACGGCTCGCACCAACCCTTGCCTCCCCTTGAGGCCTGGAAATGGTCTCTGCCATTAAATACTTCGCTCCGGCTCGCATACTGGGCTAGTGCAATCTTTATCTACTGCGGCCCTTTACCCCTTAATCGCTCCCTGGACCGCTTGCTTCGAGGAGGGAGTCAATCTGCTAGACAGCTGTGTCCGGCGAGGAATCCTCCGCGAATCAACATGCTTGATATCTTCAATCGTACCGCTTGGACCACGTTTCCTATTCTTTCCACAGCATTGGCGCTATTACTTCGAGCAAACGATGAGCGATTTCATTTGTTGTACGAACTGCCTACGAAGCAGACTGCACGGGTCTCGGGGTTTCCCTTCATGTTGCTTTGTTTTGACGGCAGAATTGTGACGGTAGTGAGTTGAGAACACACCCATGATGGACTCGCGATCGAATTCTTACGTTTATGATGTAAGATTGGGCGTGCGAATTGCGTGCTTTCGTTTTGCTGGCTTTGCTTCACAGTCCGGACTATCGACAGGGCCGAGTTCACACAGACATTCACGATTTCACGAATTTATGACCACAGCTTACGACCTCTGCAATCATGTCTCTTTCGTGCTGCGACAATGACAGACTGAGCTTTCAAGTACTCTCTGTGGCGCTCACGGGCTATGGCAGCCTATCTCAACGTCAGCTGTCAAGACGATGATCCGGCTCTTGATGCCCATCACGCATGGTAGCGGGCAGTGCATCTCACAGCTGACCGCAAGGCTCTTTGTGAACGTGGAGGTGAACAGCAGGTCACCACGGAGCTCCTGCTCACGAGCGCTAGCTATCCTATCGCCTCAGACTCGCACGCACACGTTTGAGGCGCAGTACAGCAAAGGCAGGCATCAAGTCTGCACGAGACCCCACAAGTATGGAAGCACGTCCAGGGCGTGTCTGTTTCCCATCGTCGTCCTTCACTTTGCTCCCGCAGAACCCTTGCCAGCCTCACAACAATGAGCATGTCATCCCAGAGCCACAGCTTGATGCCGTTTCCCGATTACTACCAGACTGATCTTTGGCTTGGGACTCTCTTGCCAATCGACGAAAGGAAGAAATTCCTGATCCTAGGAGACCTCTGAACTCTTCCTTTCGAATCGAAGTCGACCAAAACAAAATCAAACGCAAGGAGCAAACGGGATAGGTATGGCACGGTTCGGAGCCTATCCACAGTGCTGGACCGGTGATGGAGCAGAGTCTTTCACTGCTTAGAGCCGAGACCAAGGGGGGTTTCCAGCAAGCAACTTTGCGTACTACAATGTGACAAAATGGTGACGGAATGGTTCTTGCACCACGATGCCTACTTCGATATTCTTTGCAGAACCAACCACTTTCAAAGTACGCTAAAAAAACTTCGACGGCCTCCGCTCTTCATGATTGCCGGTCTGATGATAGCTCGTGGCACCAGAACAGTCACCGCAAATGTTAGCGCGCAAGGTGACGATCGCGGTACCACCGCTGCTAAGCCGTTGGACGCCGACTTGGACCAATCGCAGACGGAGTCGATCCTCGAGCTGCGGGTTTGACGACATACACCAAAGAGCTATTCGTCTTGTCCGACGTATCCGGTTGAAGAGGAGGGGAGGCTACGAAGAGACTGATGAGAACCGATTCGCGTTGTAGGACGACGAACAGGAGGACGCATGGAGCCGGCCCGGATCTTTGCTGGAACATTGGGAGGTAGAGGAGTCCGACCACGCAACAATCATTGTCTAATCACCACAGTTCGGCGAGTACGTTATGTATGGTGTGCATCGGGTCGTAGTCTTTCTTGAGCAGTGACCACGTTGTGATGTAATCAAGATCCTCATATATCCCAACATCCGCCGCTTCGTCGTTGTACTGGAACTTGAGAGCTTCTGCCACGCCTTTCCTATCGTGAGCTGCCCAAACCAAGGTGTCGGCAGCCGTAGTATGGTAAAATCCGAGTATGCCATCATCCATACATCAAGAGAAGCGCCCCAATCCGTGCCCTTCGAGCGGCCTCGCCAGAAGGAACGCGGACTCCGAGCTCAGGCAATCCGCGTTGTACCGGGAAATGCTGCGAATGACATTCTGGGCGAGTACAGCCGGATTCGTTTGGCAGGCGTGCTCATCGTTCAGCATAACCTCCGGGCAAAAGCGGTCGGTATGATCCATTCAAGTAGCGTGGAGGCCCTCGTATCACAGTTCCGCAGTGTTCAGCAAAACGCCGACGCTAGCAGTTCCGGCAGCGATTCGTCCCAGGATTCAGGTTCAGACGAACGTTCTGACACCAGGCGTTCGGATCGTACCAGCCGAAGAGCATCACACAAGGAGCCTGCGAGTGATAGCAGGGCCTCCATGAACAAGGGGCAAAGAGCCCGCCAGAGACAATAAGATCTCCGGGCAAAGAGCGCCAGCTCAGCCAACGTCACATCCGGAGGCTCGATCTCCGGACGTTCCAACCCCAGCCAGCAGTGCAGCAGTGACTTGGGCCAAGAATGGCATGGCGATGCTCCTACAGCGAGGCATGAGTCGCGGTCAAGCTGTGAATGATCTGGCCCGCAGAGTACAAGCCGCGACACCAGGCAAAGACATGGCCGCGGCCGTTCGCGAGGTGACCGCTCTGCTCGTGCGATCCGCCGAAACTGATGGGAGGCGGTCAGGACCGCCTCCTACGCCGAACAACTCTGAGCAGAGCATTTCAGCTGGACCTTTGCAACGACAGCTGGGAGAGAGGCAGTCAGCTCGAGAGCAGCGTACAGGCAGCAGTGCAGCAGCGACATGGGCTCGCAACGGCATGGCTCAACTCTCGCAACGGGGTATGAGGACGGACCAACCCATAGCCGAGTTGGCGCGCAAATTGCAAGATGCGACTCCAGGCAAGACTCTCGAGGCCGCCAGTCGTGAAGTCGTCGCGCTGATTGCGCAGCCCAACGCGGTAGCTGCTCAACCGCAGCAGGCTGGTCCCTCCAGGCTGACTGAACGGCGCAGCGAAGTGGAGGGAGATTCATCGGAGGGATATTCAGTGGAAGAAGAGGAGTCTGATGATGACTCCGAGTAGCAGGTAGTGCTCGTATCGTTTCGCCGGGGACAGTGATTACGGCATGAAAGTGAGGAGTATTGGACAGCATCTTGACTCACGACATTTCGTTGGATTTTCTTGTTATTCTTCAGTCTTCGTTGCGCAGCTCCGTCGTGGACAGCCCGGGCACATGCTCACTTCTTCCCTCTCCCCTTCGCATTCAAACTTCTCAACGGATCTAAACCCTTGCCCTTTGCCAACCGGCCTCTTCCCTTGCCCTTATTGACCGCCCTCGCCTTTCTCAATCGATTCTCCTTATCCCTCCTGATACCCACATACCCCACGTCCTTACTCACCGCGGCTTTACCACCGCTTGGCAGGAGATACTCGGGAACATGCTTCAGATGCGGTTGCGCACGAACAGCGTGGCTCTCGGTATCGTGTCGCAAATGACGGAGGTCGTCCGGATTCTCTTCGAAATGCCGCTTCAGCTTCTCCGATTTGATCAGCTCGGCACGCAGCTCCTTCGTTCGTGCTTCGCGGACGGCGATTCGCGTGACGGAGCGGAGAGCGTCAGCGAGACGGTAGCGGAAACCATCGAGTTTCGCCCAGTCCAGACCCCAAGCTTTGACTTCTGCGCCTTTTTGGGATTGTGACTCGATGATCTCGGCAAGGACTTCGTCGTCGTTGGCACATTGTGGGATCGTGGAGGGTTTGTGCTTGCGGTAAAGTTCGGCTGGCACGTGGAAAGAGAGAGCCATCCCGGTGCGACCGGCGCGAGCAGTGCGGCCAATGCGGTGGGTGTAGGATTTGGCAGTGGTGGGTAGGTCGAAGTTGAGCACGCAGGTCACGTAGCGGAAGTCGATGCCTCGAGAGACACCGTACTCGCGGTCCGTTTGAGGTCTGCGCTGCTTCTTTGCTGGTCGGCCTGCCACAGCGGCGGATGGTGAATCGGCCTCTGCCTCGTCCTCTTCAACGGGCGGTAGCATCTCGTCGGTCGGTCCTTGATCAGCGTCTTCCAGTTCCGCATCTTCTTTCTGCGCTGCCTTCCTGTTGTTCTTCTTCCTCCGTCCCTTGCTCTCCTCATTCCCTACCACTTCTCCCTCGTCCGCTGCGATGATGATATCGTAGACACCGCGGTTAAACTCCTCGACGGCATGCAGACGGCTGTTGACGGGCAGCTCAGAGTTTAGCACACAGCTGCGAATGCCAAACTGCTCTAGAAAGAGCTTGACTCGGTAGCAGCGGTCGATGTCGGCGACAAACACGATGACTTTGCCCGTGATGAGCTGAAGCTTGAAGATGGCGTATATGAGGAGAAACTTCTCGTCCTCTGCCGTGCGGACGGTGAATTGTGCCAAAGTCGCCTTCTCGTCTGCTTCCTCGTTACTGAGATCCAGGATTATCGGTCCCGCGCCCACCTCTTTGCCAAAGAATAGTTCCGTCAGTGTGTCAACCTCGGATCGCATTGTAGCAGACATCATGATCTTCTGCACGCCAGTGGGCAATGAAGTGGCCAAAGTTTGCAGATCCTCGTCGTATTCATAGCTCAGGACCAGATCCGCCTCATCAATAACCAGATGTTTTAAGTCCTCAACCTTCAACACCTCTTGATTGATCCACTGACAGGCGCGACTAGGAGTCGCAATGACAATATCTGGCACGGCATCGGCGAGGCGAGCGCGAGTGACTGCCGAGTCTTCCTTCCGTGTAATGTTCTCGCACCGAATGTCGCCGGCGCAGAAAGTCGTGAAGTCCTTGACCGTCGCCGCTACCTGGACTGCAAGCTCTTTTGTAGGGACCAGAATGAGTGCAGATGTGACATTCTTGCTCTTCTTCGAGACCGTTGTGCCGGCCTTGCGAGCGAGGATGGCGTGGAGGATGGGTAGGAGATAGGCGAGGGTCTTGCCGGAGCCGGTTTTGGCGCGCGCGAGGACATGCTTGCCGGCGATGGCGAGTGGGATGGCTTGTTGCTGGACGGGAGTAGGAGTCGAGAGCTTCTCGCGGGTAAGAGATTGGAGGAGGCGGGCATCGAGGTTCAGGGCGGAGAATGTCGCCGCTTTGGCAGGAGTTTCCGTCTTCTCGCTGGCTGTAGCGGTGGTGGTGGTGGCGGTCGTCACTTCGCTAGCCTTCGTAGCCTTTGCAGGCTCTGGCACATCGCGCTCGTTCAACTTGCGCTTCATCGTGATGGTCGGCTGCGCATTGATGTCGGTGGACGTCGAGGATGAAGTTGACTTTTCGAAAAAGTTGAAGAGGGCAATCGCACCGACGGGAGATCGCCGCTCCGGACCGGACTCCGGTCTTTTTATCAGTTCACGAGATGGAATACAGTATACATAACTACACTGGATCGTTCGAGCCGAACACTCGTTCGAAATGAACCGCCCACTAGTCATGGATCCAGCAAGATAGTATTACAATGCCTTGAAGATTCAGCAGCAACCGCAGCCAATTGTCAAATGGCAACCAACCCCGGCCGGTGAACGGAGGGAACACAGCCATGGTGAGCACAAGTCCAATGCTTGCAAACACCAGAGTAGCTCGTGCTTCAGAATGGAGCATGGAGCTGACACAGAAAGTGAGCCCGACCGACCACGCCGCGATGTATAACTGCTCTCCCCCTCCTGGCGGCAATTTCAACGGAATCAACGTGTTGTTCGGCAGCTTCTCTGCCACTTGAGGATCTCTGGCAGCTCGCGAACGACTCTGCATTATTCGTGCTGTAGCAAATACCATCATTGCCCCACCGACGAGCATCGTGTGGAACGGATGGGCGGCGAACGGAGGCAGGAGTGCCGCATATCGATAGGTGACGGTGCGGCCAGTCCTGCTAGGCCTGAGCAGGTGGCCGATTACAATGCCAGACCCGGTCAGGGCGTTCGCCACGCGCCAGTCGCGCGGAGCGGACTTTCGATTTGAAATGAAGATCCGCAGGACGTACATTCCAGATGTCGCGACGAGGAGGGGAACCAAGATGAGCCATGAGCAGGCCCGAATTCGTTCGCGTGGAAGGCTAGAACACCAGCAGCAGTGGCCCACATGACGCCTGGCCACATCACGAGAGAAAGTGCCATGATCTTGTAGCCAGTGTCGTCCATGGGCAAATTGGCCGTGTTTTCGAATTCGGGGACGAAGATCATAAGGCTGGTTATGAACAGCATAGCGCCAATCCCGCCCGGATTGTCGTATATCTTTCCTGGGAAGCCCAATGCCATTGCGAGAACGAACATCCAGGCCATGGCGGATTCCAGGCTCTGACGGTCATGTCATCGATGTGATCGTCGAAAAGGGAGAGCCGCCGATCGAGGACGCTGCAGAAGTTCCGAGGCTGACGTAAGAAATCGAGCACGTCGTCTGTCCACTCATGACTTCTTCTCTTTCAACAACAACATCACAGAACTTCATCAACATCCGACTACCGCGTGCCGTGCGATCTCATGGTGGCCTGATCCAACCAGCAGCGACCTATTGATTGCAGCCGAGCAAGGTATGTATACTCCATCAACTCGCCCGGAGATGCTCTCCCCCTCCACGCACTCCACCCATATTCGCATGAACCACGCAACTCGACTGCGGATCCATCGCTTGGGCTCTCGACTCGAATACAGGCTGTTATCGGATGCGGGCCACACCGTATGCCCGCCATGAGGTCGCGTGGCAGTTCGTCGGAGTGGCATGACCCCACTTGATGGCCGGACATGATCCACTCGTGTTCTTCCTCGTCGCGAGGCGAGGTCTTCGTCGAGGGAGAGGTATGTAGGAGGTTCGCTACCTTGAGACTGGAGTGTTGTCTCGACTCTTTCTGCCATCTCGCTATGAGTGTCGTTGCTGTTTCTTTCTTCCTTCCAGGGTGGTCGAATCGATGTCTCACCACGATCAGGCTCAAGATCTTTGACATGGGAACCGTTTGCAGAATGCATGAACTCCTCATCAATATTGATCCACGCCCAATCAATATCCGCCGACCCTGGCTCCACCAATTCATTACCCCAGCATTCACCTGCACCTCACAGCTTTTTCTCCGCAAGTCCCCACATCCTATCGAGTCGTCAATGCATGCATGTCGGCCGATGTCACCGATCTGCTGCAACTTCACTCCTCTTTCCACTTTCCACCCTCTCGACGATCGCCGTCCATGTCCGTCACTGTAGCCGAGCACGACTGTCTTGAGTCGGCAATACGAACCACCAGGATGCCGACGTCCCGGAAGGACATGCTGATTCTTGATTTTGTCTTCGCATAGTCAAGGTGATCTCGATGTCCAACCAACCTCACGGTGCCAGTTTGGGTCATTGCTCATGGATTGCATCTCCAGACGACGAGGAACAACCTCTTGGCTGTGATCCGGGACATGCACTGGAAAACTACACCACACTCAGGACAGAACAATGCTCGTGCCAAGTGTGGAGAGGTTGTGGACACCGCCACGAGGTGTATGCCACGGTGCCCGCCGCCAATCGAGGTACCTCTGCGGGACAGCTCCACAGCATTGCTTCCTTCTGCCGCATGACGATGGAGGTCACATCGGCAGATCAACACAACAACTTCGCGGGTCGTATTTTTGCGGAGAACCGAGTGGTATAAGGATGAGATCCTCCACTTGTTGGCAGGCGATGCATCTGCTGCAAGTTTGTCACCTCTATTCCCTCCCTGGTCGTCCGCCAACATGAAGTCCGTCGGCGTCATTGCTGGCCTTGCCGGCCTGGCTGCTGCGATTCCATCCATTGCTTTGAGACAAAGCACTCCTCCGAGCTACTCCTCCAAGCCGGTCACTCACCTCAAGAACGGAACCGTCGAGGGCTACCATCAAGAGCACTACAACCACGACTACTTCCTTGGTGTGCCGTTCGCGCAACCTCCGGTAGATCAGCTTCGCTTTAGAAATCCTCAGTCGATCAACTCGACATTTGGACACATCGAGGCGAAAGAATATGCACCTGAATGTCTCGGATATGGCGTGAGTTTCAAGTGCACTTAGCTATTCGAACCGCAGCTGACAAAAACAGGGCGACCAACTCGGCTATCCAGTCTCCGAAGACTGTCTTTACTTGAACATCATTCGACCCTCCGGATATGAGAACCAGTCTCTGCCCATCGGTGTCTGGTTCCACGGCGGAGGCCTTTCCATGGGTGGCACGAGGGACTTGAGGTACAATGGCTCTTTCATAGTGGAGAACTCTGTCAAGATCGGGAAGCCCATCATCTTCGTGAGCATAGCCTACAGACTCGCAGTCTGGGGTTTCGTCGCGGGTCCCGAGATCAGTGGAAGTGGCAACACCAATCTGGGATTGAAGGATCAGAGGCTAGGACTGCATTGGTTGCAGGAGAATATCGGCGCTTTTGGCGGCGACAAGAGCAAGGTGACGATTTGGGTGAGCCTTCACTTCCGTCTAAACAGCTTCTTGTTTGCTGATGGTACCAATGCTAGGGTGAATCCGCTGGCGCTGCTTCTGTCGGCTGGCATATCACTGCCTTCAACGGCCGCGACGATGGCCTGTTCCGTGCGGGTATCATGCAATCTGGCAACCCGGTCGGTCTTCCACGGTATGATCAGCATTCCACCACTAACATCCATCCAGGTCAACTACGGCGCCTACAAGTACGACTACTCTGAGAAATTCCAAGACGTCCTCAACGTCACCAATTGCACCACCGCGGGTGACAAACTGGACTGCCTGCGATCGATACCTATCGACACCCTCAACCATGTCTTGAACTCCACTGGAGCCGCCGTGGGATGGGGTCCGATCGTGGACGGTGATCTTATCCAGCGATGGGCTAGCATCCAGCTTGAGGAGGGTGCTTTTGTGAAGGTCAGTGTGTCGTATCTTCGGAAATTGGGCGATACTGATCAAAACATGCAGGTTCCGATCATTGATGGCAGCAACACCGATGAAGGTGAGCAATGTAGTGACGTCTCGCCGTCGCAATAATTGACACACTTTTTCAGGTGCTTCATTTGGACCTCGCGGAATCGACTCAACTCAAGACTTCGTCGATGCAATAACCAACACCTCCCTCGGTACTCCACTACCAGCCTACCTCGCCGAAGAGGCCCTGGCCGCCTACCCGAACACTTCCGACTACTTCATCCCTCCCGTCGAAACACTACCAGCCGACTACGTCTACCCAGAGTCATTCGGATCGCAGTATCGCCGATCTGCCGCCTACTTTGGAGATCTGTCAATGAATGCGAACAGACGAGGAGCCTGCGAAGCGTGGGCTAAGCATGGCTTGGACGCGTACAGCTATCGCTTCAATACAATTCCCAATGGTCTGCCGGCGAGTGTGGGCGTGACGCACTTCCAGGAAGTGGCTTTTGTCTTTGACAATACCGAAGGTACGTCCCTGAGCAATGCAACACCGTCAACGGCTCTTTACTGACCCTCTGTGCCAGGTTATGGGTACGCTCTGGATCCCTGGGGAACGGTCAACCCCTTCGGCAACAAGACACAGCCATACTTCGACCTTGCAGAGCTCATGTCCTCGTCCTGGGCCTCCTTCATCTACGACCTGGACCCGAATTTCGAAGGCCGATATGCCGCTGCGGAGCCTTGGCCAAAGTATTCGCTCGAGAGCCCTCGCAATATTGTATGGGATGTTAATGAGACGGAACTGGCGGTCGTCGAGGCGGATACGTACAGGAAGGAGGGGATGCAGTTCATTCTGGATCATGCGAAGGAGTATATGAGGTGAGATACTGGAGCTTCTTCGAGCAGCGCGGGCAGACAATGTGTATGGTATGAAGATGAGACTTCTTTGAGAGTTACCAATCATCAAGTGTTCAATCCTGGTATCCTTGCTGCCATGCGAGGCTCCCTTTCGGAGATTTCCTACTCTCATCGAATTGATATCGCTGCCATACTTGTTGAGTGCCTGAGGCTGAACTTGCTTAGTCACGATCTCACGCATCGTCTTCTTTTGGTGGCTGTCTTGCTTCTTCACCTCTTGCTCAACAGACAACCTGCCAGCCCGTCACACATTCAGTCAACGCTTTGAGCATTGGATCTGAAAGTGGACACTTTATTTCACCGGCCATGTCTTACGTGGCCTGGCCTTGACCTGCCTTCGATCCCTCTTCTCGCTATCCGAATCGTGGCAGATTCCTTCTCCGCCATTGATGGATGCCAGGTAGGTGTATGAGAGTCACGGGCGCCTATGGAGATCTCCTCTACTCTACTCTAGGTCCTCTTTCCGAGTTATAACCACGGCACTCTTTATTGAAGAACTATCGCATCGCGTCAGCTCTCGACCGACTACTCTGATCTGTCTCTTCACGTGTTGCAATGTTGGCCATCTCTGGACTCGTCGGCACATGCTTCGCCGTTCATTCATGTGGCGGTGCTCAGCGTTCTTGTAAACGCCCCGCCATCACAGATCTGATGAGCAGAGGGATGCCCGATGACTCTGAGGTACCTGCTGACTTCAACACTGAAAGCACCATCCGAAGCATGGCCCCTTCTACCGCTGCGTCACGGTCGCTGAGAAATCCGCTAAAGCTCCAATCTCGCTTGCCAATCCGGAGACCAAAGGCTCCAGAAGGGACCGATACGGACGTCATGTGAATGGAACTCTGTCAACGTGAGAGATCAGGGAAGCTGGCGGGCCAGTCCGTGGCAAGCTATCTGGAATGTGAATGACTGGCATGTGACATGCCATGCCTCATTCACCTTCCTACGCCAGCTGCGCTTTACGTGCGCTCAAACGATGATCTCTAGTGGAACTGCGCATCCGAACAAGGACCTCTCTGCCTCACTCACATCATACTGTTCTGCGATTGCGATCGGATCTCTCGCCTCTCCTTTATCAGCACTGAGCTATCTACCAAGCCTTCAATCCGACCGATTACCGCCGAGACCATGCCGCAGGGAACAGAAAACGTCCGGGAAAAGGCCCACAGAGACGCTGTGAGTAGTGGAATTGCCGCGTGCGACTACTCCTCCGGCCTATCAAGATACGAGCAGCAGCGTAACGCCAGGGTGGGTACCGAGCGTGCTAAACAGAAGAATCGTCACCTGGAACTGATGGAACTGATAACTCGCAGTGGGCTAGGGCGCAGGCCGAGCTGAAACTCAAACGCTTCACTGGTCTTCTCATGCGCGGCGTGGCAGATGGCCCCAAGCAAGATGTGCTTCTCAAGCCGGCAGACTCGCTCAAACACGAATGGTAAATTTATTTGAGCTACCTGGGTATCATGGCCCGGCTATCGTCTGGGTGACGCCGGGGGCGAAGGAACGCGATCCTGACAGTGAGGACGGCGGTATCGGTGGTGGTTATGCCCATCACGGACTCGTCTGGCACGTCTGTGCCGAGGAACGCAGACAGCCCTCGAAAGAATCGGACTACTACGTTATTCAGCAGTACCGAAGCCCAAATTTGCTCAGGACAGATTTGCGAGCTCGTATATCCTCCGCAACATTGATCGTAGCAACGTTCCGGCTCGCGGAGGACCACCCGGACCCTACGAAATGCATCTCTAGGCATGAAGCGGACCTCATTGTGAAGTTCGAGGAATGCCGGACTACGGGCGTTGAGTTCCTTCAGCACGCTCGACTTCTTGAGAATCAGCATGTGATGGATGTCATGGCTTTGGCTGTTCAGCCAGAAGATTTGGCGCTCTCATGGTGACAACAGGACTCGCAACACTCTCACCAACCTACCGATTCGCGGTTCGGTAGTTGTCTTCACACAGGCCGAAATAGTCGAAGCACGGGACGGTTACTTCCACATCAACGACGACGAGAATGAATACCCGCGGTGGTCAGACATGGAAGACATGAGTCACATCAGCACAATCGCAACCCAAGCGGTGCTTCCTTCGGTCCGTGTTCATTACCCCCGACAGATGGGCGTTGAACATCGAAGATCTCCAATCTTTGATGCGAATGCCCTCGGTATACGCAATGCGTTGCTCGTGAAGACTGCAAGCGAAGAAGCACGAGAAGACGAAGACAGTCGTTATTTCGAGTCGTCGGAATCGTCGTGGGAGTCAGGAACTGACACGAATTGGAGAAGCTGCTGTTCGAGCTCTGGCGAGGGCGAGAATCGGTAAAGCCGAACTGCTTTTGATGTTGCGGCAGGACGCATTCATCAGAGCCATCGAAATCGGAAGCAGCGACTCAGCATGATGAATACCCGCGCTTCGTGGGAGAGTCCAAGAGAAAGCTTTTGGACGCAGAATTACATCAATCTAATTCATGACCCAACTTGTGCATTGCGGTCGACGTGCAATCAACAGGGGGTATTCGAGCGGTGCCGGTAAGTGATCTTTGGAGGTATGAATTCAGAAATCTTTGAGACGAACAGAACTACAGTAGCTGACAGCTGATCTACATCCACACCTCTCTGTCAACTTCCATCACCTTCAATCAGTAGGTCTTGGTCGATCTCGCACGTAGGTCCCCAGTCGGCACAAGCAAAGACGAAAGAGCAGTCTCGTCCATGCTTCGGGTTGGGGTTGAGCGAGGGTCAAAGCGACGTGTCGACCACGATGCGCCCAGCAGCAGCACGGAGATCCAACGAACAGGGCAATACCCAACTCCATGTCGCATGTCCAGCACTGATGGTAAGTCCCGCAGGCATCTCGATTGCATCTTGGAAAATCACGCACTGCAGCTTCGTTGATGATCTAAGTGGCCCAAATACGTCAAACAGAGTTTGTCGTGGCTGCTCGAGGCTCAGGAACACTTAAAGGACATTGTGCGGACGTGTTGGAGTCCTTGTTGGTAGAGATATCGGATTCGATGGGCTCGTGAGCGTGGCATTCATCAAGCCGGACGGACAGACACACAACTCCGCTTTCCCCCACGCTTTGCTCCCATTGGTAAGGGAGTGGAGTGGTCCCTTTCTCCTCTCAAAGCACCTCGCTTCCTGTTGAGCAGTCGACGCTTGATGGCAGGGAGCAGAGCTCTGTCGATGACCCCACCCTGCATACCGTCTCCGACATTCACCGATACTGTCCGTCACACTGGCATCGACGTATCGACGTATATCACACACATTTCGTCGACTAGTCATTCAGACCTTCTGTGTTCTACGTTGAACAACCTCTCATCGACCACTCCTCATGATGGCAGTCCAGCAAATCCAGTCTCGCGGCATCTTCCACGCTCTGCCGGTATACCCGCCCGAGATCTCCGGTCTGACTGCTGTCATCACCGGTGCAAACGGCATCAGTGGCCATTACATGCTGCGAGTGTTGACGGAAGACCCCAAACGTTGGAAGAGAATCATTTGCCTAAGTCGACGGCCTCCGCTCATCGCAGGTGGCTTGCCCGACCACGTTGAACACATTCCGTTGGACTTCCTGAAAGATCCAGAAGAGATCGCTGGCGTGTTGAAAGAGCACAATGTACAAGCCGACCATGTCTTCTTCTTCTCCTACATTCAGCCAACGCCGAAGTCGGGCGCCGGACTCTGGAGCAATGCCGAAGATTTGGTGAAGGTAAACTCACAATTGTTGGGCAACTTCCTGGAGGCAATGAAGTTGGCATCCATCGCTCCCAAGCGCTTCATGCTTCAGACTGGCGCGAAGAACTATGGTGGCCATCTAGGACCCACAAAGCTGCCACAAGAGGAGACTGACCCTCGTGTCGAACTCGAGCCAAACTTCTACTATCCACAAGAAGACCTTCTCTTCCAGTTCGCCGCAGACACGGGTTGTGGTTGGACTATCCACATGCCTGGTCCCATCGTCGGCGCCGTCCCGGATGCCGCCATGAACTGCGCCTTCGCACTTGCCGTCTACGCATCCGTGTGCAAGAAGCTGGGAGTCCCTCTCGAGTTTCCAGGAGACATCGCTTCTTGGCAAATGCCGCAGTCCATGTCCGCGGCGCAGATGAATGCTTACCAGGAAGAGTGGGCGGTACTGCTGGGACCGGCAAATCAGAAATACAACACCTGTGACAGCAGTGCATTTGCCTGGGAAAAGGCCTGGCCAAGGATCGCAGGTTGGTACGGCATCGAATGGAAGGGACCGCAGGATGACGACGTCTACACCGAGACCGAGGTGAGGTTCTCTCCTCGAGGTTATGGACCGAAGGGGGTGACGCGGAGGAAGTTCAAGATGGTGGACTGGGCGAAGAGAGAGGATGTTCAGCGGGCTTGGACGGAGCTGATGCAGGAGAACGAGTTGACGCAGGAGTTGAGAGACGTCGATCGGGTGTTTGAATTCCTGGATGGGACGCTGTGCCGACCAGCGGCGTTGTTGCTCAGTATGGATAAATCGAGAAAGGCTGGGTGGCATGGCTTCGTCGACTCGTCCGAGGCGATTCTGGAAGTCTTCATGAACCTTGCGGGATTGAAGATGATTCCGCCCGTGCCTCTGGTCACGGTCAGCTTCAATTAGTGGTACTGTATTTCAGAGTTGTAAAGGAAAGAAAGGAAGAATAGGTCGCTCTGCCCTCCCCTTGTCCTTTCTCAAGATGCCTTCTACTTCGTATGCGTGCCGTTGGAAGGACTCATACCAATGCTAGTGCTTTCTTTCACGTGAATGAATAACTTACGTCAATTGAATGTTATGGTGGATTTGGTTTGATCTGCTCGCTGGTGATATGTTGTTGGTCACGGCAAGACTTCGGGTTTGGGCGCGAGACATTGGCGCGTGCAATTAGATCTAACGCGCGAACTTCCACCGAAGCTCCAAGCAAAGCACTTCACTTTGTGTCCCTACCTTACCACATTCGACACTCCCTCTGGCTTTCGGTACGGCTCGCTCCTACGTTCGACGGAACCCGGCGAACTATGTGATCCCAGATCATCCGCGCAACACCAACAAAATGCCACGCGCGACCAGGAGAAAGGCGTCAAGCCCCGTGACTGAGGTGGAACCAGAAGCTCAAGAGATGGACGCTGACGGAGAAGAGAACGGCAACGAGGACGGCCATGACAATGTTACAGGCGGGAATGCGCTCCAGTTTGATGAACCATTGAATTGGCGCGCCGGCAAGGCGATACCAGTCGCCGAGTTGCTACGGCGGCTCAAGGAGCTCTCCCAAGAACTGAGAGGACTGCAGCAGGAGGATGTGGACAAGGAGTCGGTCAAGGCCAAGGCGAAAGAACTGGCCAACCAGCAGCTTCTCGGCCACAAGGACAGTGGTGTCAAAGCATATTCGATGCTGTGCATTGTGGAGGTCTTCGAGCTCACAGCACCGAATGCGCCTTTTCAACCCAACCAGCTGAAGGACATCTTCACATTGTTCATCTCGACAATTGTGCCCGCTCTGGCGAATCCGAACGATCCGTACAATCAGCAACATCAAGAGGTGCTCGGCTCGCTGGCGAGGGTGAAGAGCATCATTCTCATCGACGATCTGCCTGCTCCCGAACCGCTTTTGATTCAACTCTTCGCCAACTGCTTCGACGTCATATCTGGGAATGTGCGCGGGAGTGGAGGAGAACAATTGTCCAAGAACGTCGCGTTCAACATGACGGCGATCCTCACGGTCGTGCTTGATGAGTGCCCAGTTCTCCCTGCAGGCGTCGTCGATATTCTCCTGGCCCAATTTCTCAGAGCCGATCCGCATGCGCTGGCGCCCGGCAGCAAGAAGAACGGTGCTCCTTTGCCTCACGCTCTACAGGAAGTCTCTCCGGCCTACAACATGGCCAGAGCAGTTTGCAACAGCGCGCCTGACAAGATGGCTCGTCACGTCGGCCAGTACTTCAACTCCGTCCTGATCGATGCCACTTCGAACATATCGGCCAGATCTACCAGCAAATCCAAAGGTAAGAAGCGCGCACATACCGACGACGATGAGGACATGAACGAGGACTCGATGTACGCGCCGACAGAGGAGGACTTGCAGGATGCGCAGAAGGCGCACCGTCTGTTACGAGAGCTTTGGAGGTCATGTCCGGACGTGATACTGAATGTCATTCCTCAAATCGAAGCTGAGATTGGCGCGGAGAATCTCCCACTCCGTGTGATGGCTGTTCAGACTGTCGGTGACATGATCGCCGGCATTGGTGCCGCAGGACCGCCTCCTCAACCGGTGATTGACCCGGTCGCTTACCCCTCTGAAAGCATCGAGCCCGCCGCCGAGCGTTACCTGAGCGTTCTTCTGACTCCTGCAGCACCTTTGGCATTCTCATCAGCATACCCTTCCGCGTATCAGGCTTTCTGCGATCGACACCGTGACAAGGCTCCAGCTGTTCGAGCTGCGTGGTCGATCGCGGTTGGCAGAGTGCTCTACACATCTGGAGGAGGAAAAGGGCTCGATTCCGACCAAGAGCCGATTCTGTCCCGATACCTCGCAGACATGCTCGTGGACTCCGACGAGAAGGTCCGTCTCGCTGCAGTGCAAGCTATCGCGCACTTCGATTACCACTCGGCGATCCAGAAGCTGGGAGGCATGGGCGGTGTGAGCACCCCAGGCTCGGTGCTCAGCACCCTCGCAGACCGCACCAAAGACCCCAAGCACTCGGTGCGGATCGCTGCCATGGAGCTTGTGTCACGCTTCTGGGGAGTGGCATCCGGTTCTATCGTCGAAGGCAACGAGTCCGTTCGTGAATTGGTTGGCGCGATCCCGACGAAAGTGTTCGATGCAACATATGTCAACGACAAGACTCTGAACGCCCTGATCTTGCGGAATCTCTACGACTTCCTCTTGCCTGTGAGCTTCCCGCCCATCAAGTCCAGAGTTCCCGACAGCCAAAGCACTGGCGAGGGGGCGCTTGATCCTGATCGCATCCGAGCTCAGCGCATTCTTGTATTGGTACGCGACTTGGATGAAAGGGCCAAAAAGGTGTTTTACTCTTTGCAGCAAAGACAAGGCACATTCGCGAAATACTTTACGACCATTCTCGAACTTGGAGAGAAGATCCATGCAGGGACCGACCAAGACAGCCATGGTGACGACAAGAAAAGGATGAAGTCACTCATCGCCGCGATGGCCAGTCCGTTTCCTGACCCCGCCGTCGCCTCGAATCACATTACAAAGTTCCTGGATCGCCGGGAGCGTCGGGACTTCGTGCTTGCGCGGTTCTGCATGTCACCTGAAAGTGACTACAAGAAGGTGGTGAATGCGATGAAGGAATTGTGCAAGAGACTGGAGTCGGCCACTCCCGCCATCACTGAGACTCTTGTACCATTCTTGAGATCTTGCTCCGTCCTCGTGTACAACCGAAGCCACGTGCCGGCAATCATGGCGATATCAAGGAATGATGAGATTGGTCTGGGCTCCACAGCGCACGAAGTGCTCAAGGAGATCTCGGCGAACGCGCCGCAGGTCTTCAAGGTTCACATCAAAGAGCTGTGCGAGACCTTGAAGAAGCAGGCGCCATCTGCCACCGAGCCGAACGACCCAACGGCCGTGCAATCACTGAAAGCATGTGCTGGCTTCGCACGGCAGTTTCCACAGGAGATGGGGCAGGACAGGGAATTCTATAAAGCGATGAGCAAGTTCGCCATGTTCGGCACTCCCCCAACGGCGGCGAAACATGCTGTCAGCGTGATCGTGGCTTCGGCAGACAAGAAGGAGATGTACATCAAGGATATATTGAAGTCGTGTCTGAAAGAGTTTGAGGTTGGCTCAAACCATTACCTGTCAAGGCTTGCTGCTCTGAGCCAACTCCGGCTGGTGGCGAGCGAGCAGATTGAGAGTCAAGATGAAAGCGTCACGGAGCTTCTAACCAATGTGCTCCTGGCGCCAAGTGCGGCAGAGCATGACGAGGAGCTCAAATGGTCGGAACAGATTGACGATGACCTGACTGGCAAGCTGTGGGCACTTAAAGCCATTGCGAATAAGCTGCGAGGATACGTGGCGGCCAATGAAAGTGATGAACCCAGCGACGAGCTTAGGATGACAGCGGAACCGATCTTCGGACTGCTCAACACTTTCATCGAGCGTGAGGGTGAGACTTCCGAGGCAGACAACACATCTGCTCGACACCACCGAGCACAGCTGCGACTGGCCGTTTCCAAGCACTTGCTCAAGCTGTGCTGTAACAAGACACTTGACAGGATCTTCTCTCCGAGAGACTTCAACCGATTGACAAAGATTGCGCAAGATGGACAAGCCGAAGTACGATCTGGTTTCATGAACGCCTTGAGAAAGTACAGCAGCCAGAACAAGCTCCAACGACGGTTCTACAGTCTCATGTTTCTGTATGCCTTTGAGCCGGAGAGGCCCATCAAGGAGACCGTCATGGCTTTCCTCAAATCTCGAGCAGCGAGCTTTGCCAAGCAGAACAGCTCGGCCATGGAGTTGGTCTTCAGCTACTTCCTCAGTCTTCTCGCTCATCACCCGGATTTTGTACCGGAGACCAGGTTCTTGAAGGACTTTATTGACTACATCGTGTTCTATCTGAAGCTTGTCGCCAGCGAAGCAAACCTTTCTGTCATCTACAGCATCGCACAGCGGATGAAGACTGTACAGGACGGCATCGACCCGGACAGCAGCTCGAGCCTGTATGTGCTCTCCGACCTGGCAGAAGGCATTATCCGTATCTACGCAGAGCAGCGAGGGTGGTCATTGCAGATACTGTCGGGCAAGACTGCTCTTCCGCCCGGTATTTTTTCACGCATGCCCAGCCACGCCATGGCCCAGGAGATCGCCGAGACGCGCTTCATTCCTGATGATCTGGCGGACGAGCTCGAGGATCTGGTCAAGGATCGCATGAGGAAGAAGAAGCGCAAAGCTGACAAGGCTGATGCGTCCTCAGGGCGTGCCGCAAAGAAGGCCAAGTCGGTGACCGGAGAGGCCTCCAATTCACTGCCACTGCGCAAGGCTTCCAAGACGTCGAAGGCGGCGAAGTCTAGCAGGACGCCGAAGAAGAGCAAGGCTGCTGACGTTGCGGCTTCGTCGGCTGACCGAAGGAAGAGTGGCCGGGCCTCCAACGCAAGGAACTATGCCGAGAATGACGACAGCGACGACGATGAGGAGCTGGAGCAGTGGCAGGAGGGCGACGAAGACGAGGAGGAAGACAATGACAATGACAATGGCGATGATGTTGATGGCGATGATGCCGAAGAGCAAGACGGTGACATCGACGCGGAAGGCAACAAGGAGAATTTGCACTCCACGCCGCCCACGAGCGATCCTCCAGCACCCGCGTCTTCCGCTACAAGGAGAGGCCCGCCAGTAACCAAGAAGTCGAAAGCGGAAGCGAAGAAGCGGAAAGACGCGGCACAAGCATCGGACGCTGAGGATGTGGAGGAGGCAGCGACGAAGAGCAAATCGCAAAAGAAGAAGGCGACGAAACAGGTGCCCACACCAACAGCTTCACGAGGCCGCAGCACCAGGAATACGAAGAAGAAGGTTGAGGAGAAGAAGGACGAGTTCGACTTTCCCGACGACAGCGACGGGGAGCTTTCGGATGCACCAAGCAGTCTGGAGGTGTAGTGCGCGAGGAATGAAGGCAGAGACTGCATGGCGGCGTGGGGTGGTTTGTTTTCGTGGGCGCTTGCATTGACTGCCAGCCGCCTCCACATCCTGCGCTCTGCTTCAATCATTTGCGTTGTTGCTTTTCGATGTTTTTCTGCACAGCAAGCGACGGCGTTCATGGGAAAGCTCATCGGTACGCCACGTGGGACCAGCCAGTCAGCCAGCCAGCAAGCAAAATGAGGTCAGAGAAACGTGTACAGAAACAGTGAACACTCTGTTGTAAATATGCCTTCGAATCCCACCCACGGAGCATTCCGCACTCTCGGCGGCCTTGGTGCCTGCATCGTCACACCTGTAGGATGCGATGCCACCAACAAGGCATATGCACGGCTGAAGATCGGTGGTACATGTTTGCCTTGCTGCGTAGATGCGGCATGTAGTGTCGCCATGTGTTCCGATTCGTGCTTGTGACGATGTCCATCGTCGGTTGCGAGGGACCGATTTTTTGAGGAACAGAATACGATCAGAGGCAACTCGTGAGACGATGGACTTCCACGCAACATGTAAGCAGTTGTGAACGTCGGACTGAGTGTGAAATGTGTGATTAGATCGACATGCTGGCTGAAGACTTCAATGAGTCTGGGTATCTCGAACAGATAAGAAATAGCAAAGCAAAGTGACAACGCTGGCGGTTGCCATAGACATGCACGAGGGCGACGAGGCTGAATGGCAAGGCCTGTCGCAAACGCGCTGATCTCAACACGCAAGCGCCCTAGCCTAACAACTTCTGACCTCCCGATCGCCAAGCACGGCAGCTCTCACCTGTAGAACAGCAACGAGCTCCAGTACAAACTCTTGTAGGACAACGACGTTTGTCAAAACGTGGTTCAGACTGGCCGTTCGCGGTTGAGGGTTTGCTGGGGAGTCGGGCGCGGATGGCGAAGGCATATCGTCAAATGTGATCACTTGCATGAGCATGTCGGTCGTGGAGGGGGTCTCGGGCGGAGGGGGTTTGAAGATGGTGGAGGGTGCGGGCGAGGTATCTCGAGCAGCTGGTGGAGGGCTGGAGGATGGCTGCCTTTCGCCAGGTCGGGCAGCAGTGGTTGAAGACAGGGTGTTTTCATCGCCAACTCCATTGGTGGATATGGATGCCGCCGGGTTGGTCTGTGGAACGTCGAGGAACATTGATGGGCGGGGGGGACTCTGCATGAGTGAGGATGGGTCATTCGCAGCTGCTTCGAGACTGGTCGCTTGAAGCATGACCTTGCGGCCAGCGATGAGCTGGTCGAGGTTTGAAACGGTGCTGCGCACGACATCGAGAGATGCCACCAAAGCCTTAATCTCCTTGAATAGCGTTGGCTCGTTAGACTTCCGCCAGTCCGGTTTGCGAGTCGCTTGTTGCGCTGCAGACCAGGCGAGTTTGTCTTCGCTGTCCAGATATGCCTGCCAAGGCTCATCGTTGTTGGAGACATCATCGTCAAATGTGTAAGCCGATGGCGCCAATGACATCCAGTCTTCTAGCCGAAGCTCCACGCACTGAGCAATGGAAATGATCGCCTGGGTCAGTGCGAGGTTGACATCAATATGATTGGTGAAGAATGTCCGTAGTTGGGCCGTGATCGCTCGCAACAAAGGATCAGTATCGTCCAGAATGTAAGCTCCGACATTGTCCTCAGGCTGATGATCGTGTGAGAACCATTGAATAGGTAGCTGCGCTTCAATGGTAAGTCGCAGATCCTGGCAAAGGCTTGCGTAAGTGGCATCCAACCCATACTGCGGATGGAGCCTGGCGGCAAGGCTGACATACTGCTCTGCTTCTTGGTCTAGCGCGCCGACTGTACGATTAGGTGCACTCAGACGATCTGTGCGTACCTTGAGCAGCGTACCAATCGCATACTTCTTGTGCCGAATGACGATGGCAGATGTGACTTTCAGGGCAGCAAATACCGTCTGACTGTTACGCGAGTTGACATCGCTCATGATGAGATCGACCAGATTGAACAGGTCGGGATCAACCAGGCCGTCGGTATCCTTCGGTGTAGCCATGAGCAACAAGCTCTGACGACGCTTGGCGGTGGTGGGCGAGCTGCTAGCAGTCAAAGTAGCAGTACTCTTTATCATCGCGTGGTCCTGAATGGCCAAGAGATAGGTCATCATCATGTGGATCAAGTCTGGGTAATCCAGAGCCTCAAGCATGGCCGTCATGTATGTCAGCACGGCCACTGAGCTTCCGGCGTCGGTGTCACTGGATTGGAGAAGGGAGGGGTACAGCAGCTGCTGAAGGAAGAGGATCTGGAAGTGATCGAGCAAGGTCTGCTTCACGTCTGCACTTCTGCAGTGGTCGAGTACATCCTGCCAAAACGCCAGATATGACAAGAACGTGGCCATGTGGGCTTTGTGTGTCTCGGAGAAGGCGGATTCCGCCGTGGGACGTGTGTGACTCGTGCTGTAATCGCTCATGGCCAGCACGGCCGGCAGAGACGCGTCTGGGTGAAGTATGCTCAGCTCTCGACTCAATTGGCTGTATAGCGCACCCAGTCCGGAGGCCATGAGAGTGGGCAGATCGCTGGACACCACCCATTCCTCCAGCTCTGCAGAACGGCCAGTGCTTTCGAAGATGTACAGTAGGCCGGTCCTGGCAAAGTCTCCGATACGACCTTCGAGATGCACGCGTTCCATCAAGAGATAGCAAAGAGGGAAGTCGTCCTTTTGCGTCACTCCCACGAAGCTCTTCTTTTCCGTCACGAATACATCGTCCAACTCGGGTTTGGCGGTGGAGTGAAACCAGACTGGGAGAATCTCAGGTTGCAGCCGTATCTTCGCCGCGATGGTAAACATCAACTCCAGGATCGACGTTTCGATATCGCGGCTGATGCGGAGTTCTGCACTGTCCACCGTCTTCCGAACCAATGTCATCAAGCTCTTTGCGAAATGTCCACTTGACAGAAAGTCCTCCTCGTCACTGTCCACCAACGCCGCAAAGACCGAGATGCTGACTCGAATGAGAGGCTCGTACTGGCTGACGGCCGCGGCTCGCGCAATGACTGTGTATATCCGATCTGCTCCTGCGAATTGAAGACATGTGTGCGGCGCGGGAGCCCTCGACTCATCTCGAAGTAATGCTGCTACCTTCTCCAGACACCCGCGCAATGAGTCCAGAAGAGGTCCCTCGTCGGCGGGATTTCTCGGACGATCGCATAGCTCGACGAATGTGTTGTAAGCTCGCTTGAACCGGATCAGGCGTGCATGGGCATCGTTCGCAGGAGGCCGTTGAGCAGGCTTCTTTGGGGTGTAGGACGAGGGGAGCAGGCGAGCCCAGAAGTCCATATTGCGTCGTTCATAGCATTGAGGGTGGTAATGGAGCCATTGGTCGTTGGTCTCGATCCTATTGGGCGATTGCGATGAAGCGTCGTCGCGTTTCAAGTTGAAGGAGATGTGGTAGAATATGTCATCTCCGGTTGAAAGTGCGGTCCGGTTAGAACTACCTTAGTTCTACCTCCCTTCTCCCATCCGGTCTTCCTCACTCCCATTTCAACGTCAACCTCACTCACTGAGACACCTCCTCATCAATCCTCAACTTTCATCACGAATGCGAACTGCGGGTCGTGACTCGTATGCCGTCGACCTTCCAATGGCAGATGCCAGTGCCAATGCCGATGCCGATGCCCTGCAGTTCATGCTTTCCATCCGCGTGCATCAGGTTGCCTTTTATCACCTGTCGACCCCTCACGATGACACGATAGAGTCCAATCGCTTGCACGAGCAATAACACCTCTCCTGACGCTGTTCCTCTGCATTGGTCCGCGAGGCATTCCGCACATCTCGGTTTCTCCTTCGAGAAGCCCACGATAAGTATTGATTGACATGCGCGCAGCCTCGTCAGCAAGGCAAGCCGGCCACGTTCAGGACTCCATGCTCCAAGGATAGGATTTTTTGAGGCAATACAGTTCAGACAGCGTTAGGCAATATTTCGTACATGCCTTTGCAGCTCTCAAGACCACAATAGGCAGGCAAGTGGTCAACCACAGACTTGTTCTCGCTAAACCGAGCTTGTCGTTCGGACGAATCATCAAGACGCAATGCCTCACGCTCGATTGCCTTCAGCTGAGCAGAGGATGCGTAGCCCAGAAGGCAATTCAGCGGCATGTGTGGCGACCTCGAAAGGGCCAATGTCTCGACATGCTTCCATATGCTTCGCATCACCTCGGTATGAGGTCGCCAGACTACGGATCCCCACCGGCCATACCTTCTATTGCTGGTGAGGAACGATGATCTATCGTGTCTCTTGTCGCCTCTGGCTCCTGGACGACCAAGTTGGTACGCCCGGCCTTGGCAATTGCTATTTTCTACGCTCTTGCAGTAGGACCATTTACGCTCGCGTCATTGGCTGGCAGGAGGCCTTCAATCGCGCGAACAAGTTTGTGGCCGCTGGAAGCCCCTGGCCGAGGCGACTTTCAATGCTTCCGGGCAAGCTGCGGCTTCCAATGGCACGGCCGTACTCCTGTCATCAGGCTGAAAGACTCACATACGACGAGAACGGTCCTTGCTGCTCAGACGACGTGATTGATTCGATGGACCGATTGACGGGCCTTGTGAATGTCCGGAAGGACTGGACTCCTGCTCTATTCACCGTGACCATTCAAACCCCCACGGGCCACCTCACTCAAATGTAGCATTCGCTTGGCCGCAAGGAATTCCAACAATCGCTACACTCACCGAACTTGTGTCGAACACCGGTCAGCGTGCCGTGCAAGCGCGATATCTGATCCTACGGACACTCTATGGGAAGACGCCCGCGCCTTTGCTGCCTTTATAGCCTCGCATGTTTCTTTAATTCCTCTCTCTCTCTCTCTCTCTCGCGCTCGCTCACCCATTATCTCATGATAAGTTGGTGGTGGGATGGCAAGTCCGAGGATAGCCGGACAGAGAGACGTTGTAGCATGTGGACATGAACTCGAAGCAAGTGACAGCAACCGGTGCTACAACGGGACAATAGCAGAAGCAGCGCCTTTGTGTAGTATTCTAGACGATGGCTCCATGCTCCTTTAATCAGAGTCAAAGTGGCCAATCATGAAGCTGAAATTTGGAAGGAGCTCGGCGGCTTCAGTTCAGCGCTGCGTATACTTGGAACCGATGGCGTAGATTCTAGATCACCTATTCCTGACGACTCACGCACGAGTGACGACTGGACCTCTCTGAAACAGTACCATGACAGCTGGACATGTTTCCTCTCATGGCTTGTACTACACCACTCGGCGCATCAAGGTGGGAAGAAGAAGTACTGGATTCAAAAGTGGTGGAATGGAGATATCAAGACAAAGATCGTCCTGGTAGAACTAATATAAGCGGGCATCGTGTGAGGCCGCAGCGCGAGCCAGCGAACCACTGAAGGCAGCAACTTGCGAGGGATACACGGAAAGGCAACACGTCAAGAGTAATGTACCTACCTGCTAGAGTGACGGTGCCTTGCGCCTGCCGGCGGGAAGCCACTTTCCCTCCGAACGAGGGCGGCCTCTTGCGCTTCGTCTGCTATTTCATTCTTCATATAGTTAATTACTTCTACATGAGCGCTTTTGAAGACCCACGAAACACATCTCCCTGACACAATCAGGACCTGCAATACCTTACCGAGCACGGTACAGCGATTGTCAGACAGACCAAAGCGGTCACAGGTGCCTGTTCCACTTGTTCTGGACTTTACCCGGTATAACACGGTCCGAAGAACCCCGGCAACATCGCCTCGCTCTCTTCGAACGACGACACATATCCTCGACATCAACTCAGACTGCACGAAAGACGAGCTGGCGCGTCTCATCAGGGCGCGTTCCGGCTGGGAGTCTCCGTGAGACCTTTGGAGAGCAACCCACGACAGTGAGCGATCCGAGCGAGAGCCCGAAGTGGCTGCGACGTTGGACTGACGAGGCGGTGACAGTCAACCGGCCGACAACAGTCGCATGAGTTTGTCACAGACGATTCTCAGCAGTTCAAACTTCATCACATAACGCAACCTGAAATGAACAAGTCTGGAGCACTCTGCTGTTCAGTACAGTATCAAAGTGTTCAAGATGCGTTCACCGCCAACTCTCCCGCAACCGGCTCAAAGCTTGCCGAGCGGGAAGGCGAATCGTCAGAGTTGTTGCCTACGAAGACCGTGAAGGATGCCTTTATTCAGAGTCATCCTGATCAGCCGCCGGTGACTTTAGATTTGTAAGTCCAGCTGACGGAGGTTGCCTGACCTCTGGTCCGAGCCATCACGGCGGCCTCCCAAGTGGTCGTGGCCATGATCTATCTGTATTGACCTCGAGTAGTACTCGCGGCCAGTTCGCTCCGGATCTTTGTCGCTCACCAGTCGCTTCTGCTGCTGCATCCGAGGACTCCATGAGTGATCGTTCTGAACATCTCACGCCGCCGGAATCTCCACAAAAGGCCCCCTCGCCCAACTCCGGAGCTGGCGCGGAGTATGTTGGACGTCTCTCGCTCGAGCAGGACCTTTGTTTCGAGCCATTGCAACCCTGCACCCGCGGGAGAAGCATGCTCAGTGGCTCGCCGACCACAGCATCAAAGCGAGCCGCCAGCAAAGAACTCCCACCACGACCAGGATGCCAGCCTGCGGGCTTTCACGAAGCCATTCAGCCTCGGCAGAGCCTTCGAAATGGAAGGCCTACGGCCAAAGGCCAACGAAGAAAGCCAGTCGAGCGTCAGGGCTCGGCTTGTGTGAGGCTCAGCAAAGGCCAATATCGTGAGAGCGCCGGCGCCCTTGCGAGTCCTGTTTTTAGCAAGCTTAAAGCAGCGCAACGCGTTGATTCCGGCTATGGATCGATACCATCGCCACGACTTACCATGCAATATCCCAACGCGGGTCGGCAAATCCTTTCAGCCAACCCAGCAGTGGCCGTTGTCCCAGAGCACACAATGTCTGCGTCGGCGCCATATCCAAAAGGACTAACACCACGAGCGGCCATTAGTAGATATCCGGGACTACTGTCACAACCAGATGCCTCGCCGATATCTTTGGAACAACTTGCGGCGGAAATCAAAGGCATATACGCTGGTCTTGTAATGGTAGAGGCGAAGTGTATGAGTATTGATAAAGCTCAAGCCGATGATCCAAAGTCTCACTTAGGTCCAGAGCAGTGGCAGGCTTTGATCGCGCTTCACCGGACTCTGCTGTACGAGCATCACGACTTTCTGATGGTGTGTTGCGCGCAGAACAATGTCATCTTGCCTGTTGCTAATTCAGATCAGGCAACTCAGCATCCTATCGCGACCGATGCGCTTCGTGGACTGGCCACGAAGTATAGCATGCCCGCGAGAATGTGGCGGCATGGTATTCATGCCTTTCTGGAAGTTTTGAGGAATCGCCGCCCGGCATCGCAAGACTATATGCTTTCATTCATATACCTTGCGTATCAGATGATGGCACTCCTCCTCGAGACGGTTCCCAGCTTCACCGATACCTGGATTGAATGCCTCGGAGATCTCGCAAGGTATCGTATGGCGATTGAAGAGGAAAAGGAGGCCCATGCAACCTGGGGAGGCGTTGCAGCTCGCTGGTATACGCTGGCATCTGACCGACATCCAGCGATCGGCCGCCTCTACCACCATCTCGGAATTCTGGAACGGCCCAGTCTCCGCAAGCTTTGCTTTTATGCAAAGTCTTTGACCTGCGTACTCCCGTTCCCCAACGCGATGAACTCGCTCAAAACTCTGTGTGCACCAATCGTGCAAGACAATCGTTCGGTCCAGAGCAGTACACACTCCACTGAGGCTCGCCTTGTCACCTATTATGCTCTGAACGTCACCCACGTCGCCTCTGAGAAGACTGAGGCCATTGGAAAGCACTCACTGGAACTGCTCTCCAAGCAACCGCTGAAGATCCGCGAGCTCGGCGCTCATCTTGGGATCACCAGTATCTCCGCTTTATTCGAATTCGGCGACCCGTCCAATGCTCTTCTCGACCTTTACTCGACCACCGTCGTGCAGGCAAAGGGTTCCTCTGGGAGTATTCCTGCCAACAACGAGTGCGACTTGTCTTCTCTCTCTTCCTACGCCACGAACCCTGCCCTTCGTTCCTGCAATCGCTTCTTGTCCTCAACCTTTGACCTCGTCGTACGGCGCCTACACTTACTCGGTCCCTTACGGGATTGTCTACCATACGTTCACATCATGCTGGTCTGGCTGCACTCTCTGAACGAGCTGCGGTCTCAACTGGCTGATCCGATCAAGTTACTTGCGCTGGATCTTGAACAGCTCAACTGGCAAGGTCTAGCTAGATTCCTCAACTGCGTCGCTCACGAGCAGGCGGTGACGCCTCGTGTGATGGGGTGCGCGCACAGGAAAGCCTTCATCGTGCCTGAAATCCAGGGCATTCCGGCTCGACCACTCCCGGAAGACGACCTGGTTCGTGGCCTGGTCTGGGGACAATTCTACTTTCCACCTGGCTGGTTTGACGATCAGACTGAGGATGATGGTCGATCGATCGAGGACAAATACACATACGAAGCTCGTGCCGAGAGAGTGCTCTGGCTGGGAATGTACCTGGCCCTTCACACCGAGCATCTGCAATACGACACCAAGAAGCGTGTCTTTGAGGTCGGTGCGTCGGCATCCCAGAAGTCCACATCCTCAGCAATCCCGGTCGTCGATGTCCTCGGGAAATCTCCAACGTCATGCGCTCGACCGTCATCTCAGTCAGATGAGCATGCGCAGGCTTTCGAGATCGGGGGATCCAGCAGCGAGAATAGCGAAGATGGCTATGCGATCGTCAAGTTCCCGAAGACTGCCGCCTACGAGCGTTCTCCTCAATTGCAAAAGCGACCAAGCTCAGTGTGGGCGAACGGTGGGAGCATCAAGCCGAAACCTTGCTCGCGGACGACATCGCTGGCTCGGAAGGGCAGGCATATGCATGTCGGGACGGACGAGTTCCGGATCGCAGGAGAGGTTGACGGTATGGACTGGATGAGGAGGGAGGTTGAATGATATACGTTCAGAGTACTCACTTTGCCATTCCGGCGGGGGAGGGTATCCTGTCCTCGTTTCCGCGTTCTCTTGCCGGAGCGTCGATTGCAAGATTTGATCTTTCGGTTTTCGTTGGCGTTGGAGGCGAACGGGTTGGTCAGCGGGCTCTACGCTCCTTACATGCATGCTGCAGCGAGGAAGGGATCTATCTAATCACAACATGTATATGAAGCACACTCGAAATGCAGATGAAGCTGATGGAGCATATTGGAGACGCTCGTTGGTCGAATACTCACTGTCTGCTCGAAACACTAGTGATCTGGTCGAAGCATAGGATAGCATGAGCTCGAACATGCAAAAAATGGCAGCGTACATCGACATGGATGAAGCATCTTTCATGTGAAGGACGAAGTGGCCTATCTCAGGGTAGCGTCGAAAACGGTGAGCTTAGTCATCGCTCTTTCCTCTTGGATCTAAGCTTGCTTGTCTTGAGGTCATTGAGAAGAAAGTCCATCTTACTTACCAAGAAACTTTACCACTCCTCCGTCCGTCCAACACTCCGTTCGCACGACACCGTTCGCACTTCTTCTCGCCCTACTGCATGCATCCTCGCTCGACACATCCTTCACCATGTCAAGCAAATCAATATGCACTTCCTGCATGCGGACAATCCGCCAGCAATCTCGCTCCAATCTCTCCCTCCAATCCGCCCCCAAACCGCATCTCCAGCGAACACTCACCACCACAACGATCCGCCGCGCCGGTCGCGACAACCCCATCACCGACGCCTTGAACGCGCCGCCCACGCCATCCGCGAAACTGCGCGGTCCTCCCGCCCCACCCATCGCCAACCTCGCCTCCAAAATGCGCTCCTCCCCTCTCCTCCGCAGCACCACCGAACCCTACATCGCCTACGGCTCGACCGCCGACCTCTACGCCGAATGCAACCGTCAATGCGACTACACCGTTCCCTCGGCCCGCGCGGACCCCCCCACCTTACCGCCCATGAACGCCGCGGGCGACCATCTCGGGTCCGGCACGGGGTGGTGGTTTGAGCCCAAGTCGACGGGCGGGTTGGGGTTGGAGGTCACGTTTACGTCGTGGGCGCAGGTGATTTACTTACACATGTGGCTGGTGACGGTGCGGTTGCGGTGTTTTCCGGCGGAGTATGTCAAGGACTGGCATCAGAACTTGTTGGATCATTTTTTTTATGCGGCGGAGGATCGCATGGCGGTGGAGCATGGTATGACGTCGAGAGGAGCGAGGAATCGGGCGTTGAAGGATCTGTTCTTGCAGTGGAGAGGGGTGCAGTTGGGGTATGATGAGGGTTTGATCAAGGGGGACGCGGTGATGGCGTCGGCGGTGTGGAGGAATGTGTTCAAGGCGGAGGAGGGGGTGGATTTGGAGGACTTGGCGTTGGTGACGGTGTACATGAGGAGGGAGTTGCAGCGGTTGAGTCAGCTGGACGATGAGACGATCACGAGGGGTGAGATCAAGTTTGAGCATCCCAAGGACGTGAGGAATCTGGTCACCACGAAGAAGAGTCCGTCTTTGGGCAAGGCTTTCACAGCTGAGGAGCTCAAGGCTGCAGACAAGGCGGCGGCAGCCGAGCAGAAGAAGGAGTAGAGGCGCAGAGAGCGCGCTGTTCATATGCTGTTCACATGCCAAAAGCTACAGAGGTATGAATCAAGTCTTCCTCGCCGCCAAGTTCATTCGTTCGGGGTATCATAATCTGTCCTGTCATCCTGCAACGCCGCGCATGTCCCATGGAAGCACGTTGCTCAATGATACGCCGGCGTACCATCCTCCTCCTCAGCACTCGCCTTCCCCTGAGTCGGCTGCTGCTGCTGCTGTGCCTGCTTCGCCGCCTCATGCCTCTTCCGCTGCTCTTGTTCCGCCGCCCGCCTCCTATCCGCCGCCACTTTCTCCCTCTCCTTCCACGCCGCTTTGATCTTGGGGAACGCACCGATCAAGTCCTGCTCGCTCACTGCGTCCTCGATACTCTCAATCACGCTGTCCACGACGCTGACATGGTTGGCATGTTCCTTGTCGTCGCGAAAGCGAGGGGTGCCGTCCGACTCGATCTTCGGCCGCCAATGTCCCGTCTCGGCTTCGCGATAGCATTCTATGATTCGCCAGTCGAGTTGCTGTTGCATGGATTTCATCGCGGTCCATTCGGCGTCGGTCAGGTGGAGGGGTGCGAAGGTGCGGTAGGGGTTCCGGTCGTTGCCGTGGAAGACGAGGAGGTCGATGTGGGGTTTCTGGTCGAAGTCTTCGTAGGTGGTGCCGTCTTCGTCGGTCTCCGTGGGAAATGCGCCGAGCTGGAGGCGGAAGTCGACCGTGTTCTCATGTGGAGGCTTCCATTTCAGGATGTGCACGTCTGTCCCGGAGACGTAGGGTGTTTCTTTGCAGGTGAAGATGAGGCCGTCGTTGCCGTGCGGGAGGTTGGGGATGATGTTGGAGAACATGTCCGGTGTGGCATATGGCATGTGGGGTTTCTTCCACGCGATTTGAAAGGGCTGAACACGGGTTTCTTGAGGCCAGTCTCGGGCGAATGCACGCCAGGGTTCGTAGATGAATTTGTCGATGCGACCGATGCGCGAGCCGTAGTCCTTCATCGTGACGTTCTCGCCGTCCAGCGCAAGGCAATCGAACATGAGGTATGTGAGCTGTGAGCGGCCGTCCGGGAATCGCTGGCGCACGAGCTCGCCGTCCAGGAGGGTGAGATGATGCCAGCTCTGGACGTCGTAGGGGGGTTGACCGGGTCGGCCATTCTTGTCAAACACGGCACGAGGGAGGTGTAGGTATCCCGTTTCGATCATGTAGTAGTCGTTTTTGCGATCGATGAGCATGTGCACCTCTTTCATTCCTCCGGTTTCCTCGTCGGGGATTTCATGACTGAAGAGCAGACATCGCACGCCATCCGTCTTCTCCACCAGAAAGTAGTCCTTCTTTTGCAGCTCTTGCAGGTGTCGTCGCGCAAAGGAAATGGGCTGCGCGCCGGGGAATTTGAGGTTTTGACGTTTGAGGAGGTCGGTGACGGTCACGCGGTGGAAATGGGCGGCCTCGTTATCGAGAAGGGTAACATTCTCCAGCTCGGCGAGATTGATCGAGGAGCCCATGGTTGGGAGTGGTATGTCGGTCGAGGGAAGTGGAGGAAGGGGAAAAGGAGGCAGAATGTTGAAGAATGTTGAAGGATGATTTCAGCGTCCCCAAGGATGCAAGCCGAGTCGCACGCAACAGGGATGGATCTAGGCCAACAAGAATGGAGAACACGATATGGCCTGGACATTCACGATGATCAATATGGTCAAGACTTGGGATCATATGGAACGTTCAACTTTTGTATATATATACGAACGGCTGGATATCTTCATCGGATGGAACCATTGCGATTACGGACACATGACTTGCTCAGGCAGCGCAGCGAGTATTTGATCAATCAGATCCCCCTGCCGATATAGAACTATACCGACTCTATCAACCCCGGCGAATTGGCAATATATTCTATCTACCTCCTAGATTTCTGCTGATTTTTGCAGCGACGCGGACGTTTCACGAACCTCACTCAACCACCCGGGCCGATCACAGATCGTGGAGGCTGAACTCTCTCTTCCACTTGGTTGTAGACGTCATCTACACAAATTGAGGACGTGATGATGTTGCTGATGATTAGATATGCAGGCAGGCAACAAGACGACGACATCCTACCAATCCTACCAATCCTGCAAGTCCTTCAATGAAGGACGGATGCTATGAGATCTATCATGTATCTATTATATATCTATCAAATGTATCTATCTATTTTATGTATTCATTGATTTCGTCGAAGCATTCCAAAGAACGATAAGGTAGACTCTCAAATGACTTGGCCGAGCTAGGCCTCGCCTCATGTCTTCTTTCAAATGTCGTCACCCAACAAAAGAACCTTCAGAGCGGCTGCGCGGAAGTGTCTCTCGGACGTGATGATGCGGTGATGCGCGAGAAGGTTCACTGATAGATAGTATTAAGTACCTACTATGTGGGTCACGGTAAGGACTTGTGGACTTTCTCTCTTCGACTCTCTTCCTCCTCCCTCTGTCGTACATCTCTCCCGAGGACTGGTCAGCAGTCTCGAAGCCATTGAAAAGATCTCTCCAACCCAAGGACACGACTTCGCCATGGCCGACACTACACGGCTTGGGTCGGGTATCATTCGTACTGGAAGTGGACGCCAGACGTACGCTCCGGACGGGATCACCAACAACAAATTCGACGACGTGAAATCCTCCAGCGATGACGAGAAGGATTCCGACGCGGCTGTCAACTCCAACGACGAGGATCGCGATGCAGAGAAAGGAGAGTCCAAGAAAGAGCCGTCGGGTTCCAATGACGAGGAAGAGAAGGATCCCAATGTCGTAGACTGGGATGGACCAGATGATCCGGAGAATCCCATGAACTTTCCTGCAGCTCGGAAGTGGACTATGGCCGTGTCCATGGGTTTGATGACGTTGGTCGTCACCTTTGCCTCGTCCGTCTTCAGCAGCGCGACCATGGTCACGGCGATGCAGTTTGGCGTCGGTCAGGAAGTCATGATCTTGGGCTTGGCTCTGTTCGTTCTGGGCTTTGCCTTTGGACCCATTGTCTGGGTGAGTACCGTCAAGCACCGAATGGAATCTTGGCCGCATTTCTAACCATGCTCGTTTGATCAGGGACCAATCTCGGAGCTGTACGGAAGACGGATCCCATTATTCACCGGCTACTTCATCTTCGCCATCTTCCAGATCCCCGTCGCGGTGGCCACAAACCTGCAGACGATCTTCGTCTGTCGTTTCTTTGGCGGTTTCTTCGCCTCCGCGCCGCTCGCTGTTGTCGGTGGGGCACTGGCGGACTTCTTCGACCCCGTCAATCGTGGTGTGGCGTTGACCATCTTCGGCTCCTCGACATTCATCGGACCTGTAAGTCTATGCGGACCGCCAAGCCAAGAGACCCTTTCTGACAATGTTGCAGACCCTCGGACCTATCATGGGAGGTTTCATCACCATGAGCCATCTAGGTTGGCGATGGACCCAGTGGATAACCATGATCATGGCCGCATTATTCGGTACGGTCGGCTTCTTCGTCATCAAGGAGACGTATGCTCCAGTGTTGCTGCAGCGCCGAGCCAAAAAGCTCCGCTACGAGACCCGTAACTGGGCGATCCGCGCTCCGGCCGACGAGAAGCAAGTCGACTTCAAGCTGATCATCGAGCAATACATCCTTCGGCCGTTCAAGATGCTCGCGATGGAGCCGATCTTGGTACTGATCACACTCTACATGTCCCTCATCTACGGTATGTCTTCTCTGATCCAGCGCTGTCCTGCTACACACCAACTAATGATTCCTCCTTTCCTCGCAGGTATCATCTACCTCTTCTTCGAAGCCTTCCCCATCACCTTCCAACAGGAACGCGGCTACAACCTCGGCGTCGGCTCCCTGCCCTTTCTCGCTGTGCTGATTGGTGTCCTCTGCGGCTGTGGAATCATCTCGTTCATGACCAAGACTCGCTTCGCTCGCAAGCTCAAGGAGAATGAGGGAACGGTCGTGCCTGAAGAACGACTACTGCCCATGATCGTTGGAGGGGCTCTTCTGCCCATCGGTCTGTTTTGGGTAAGTCAAACTCGATTTCCTGCGTGTACTCTTGAATGCATACTGATCAACGATCTCAGTTTGCATGGACGAGTAGTCCTCATATCACGCCCTGGCCTCAAATCATCGCCGCCGCACCGATCGGAGCCGGAGTTATGATGGTCTTCTTGCAAGGGTTGAACTACATCATCGATGTGTACAAGTGGAACGCCAACTCGGCCATTGCAGCGAACACATTCTTCCGGTCCTGGGTCGGAGCCGGCTTCCCCATGTTTGCCGTCCCCATGTTCAACAAGCTGGGAGTGCCGTGGGCGATGAGTCTGTTGGGTTTCTTGTGCGTTGCGCTGTTCCCGGTACCGATATTGTTCTTCGTTTACGGGGAGAAGATCAGGAAGCTCAGTCGTTATTCGCCGAGTTGAGCGGATCAATGACGAGTGACGGATTGATGTTGTACAGATAGATAGGAACAGGACTGGTTCCAGGCTACGGATATGATCATTTACATTTAGATTTACATAATGTGTTTCCTCCATTCCCGTCAGGACTCACAGCTTGGACCGGCTCTTTCTCTCGCTTGTTTGCCTGGTATGTCGTTCATGTCGTCACGACCACACTACATGCACACTTCGGCCAGCTGCTCAAGAGATTCCAACAAGACGTTTGCCATGGATGGGATTGTCTTCCCATTGTCGCTGCCCGAACGTTGCGAACAATGTAGACAAAGCTAGTTTTGAGCACAAAGAGCGTATGGGCCACTGCTCGCCGTCTACATATAATGTGAACTATGTGCAAGTGTGCTTCACATTCTTGTCCCATCATCAAGAAGCATCGTGCTGCTGGCAGCACTTCTGAACACCCACACAATTCCCAACAAGAACCCAACTCCCTCGCAGCAAAACCCACCATGTCCAACACAATGTCCGTCCCGGAACGCCCTCAGGCCTGCCAGAAAATATGCTGTAAGGCCTTCTTCAGCCACGAAGACCTTCCACTAACCGAAGCACCTAGCCTCGCCAATCCCATCTCCGCCTTATTCTCCGAATCGCAGTTCAAACCCAAAGCGGACCTGGAAGACAGAGAATATTTTCCCAAGTTCAGCTACGCTGCACTCGAGCCTGCGCTGCGACTGGCCTCCCGCTTCCTCACCCTAGACAGCGTCGTCAGGCTCATCGTCGTAATGGCCGACGGCGATCTGCGGGTCGAGGATGAACATGGTCATTTCCAGGCAACGACATGGGAAGAAGTCGATGCTTCCCTCGCAAAGAAGCCAAATGGCGACTACAGCCCGCCCAGTCGACATCCCAAACCCGAGCACGAGGTGGTGGGCGACACGATGCGTCGTCGCGCGGAAGAGATCCTCACGCAAGCGATCCCCCTGTTCGAGATCGACATATACACGTCGACGGGCGAAGGCAGCAGCACCACGACTGACGTGGGCAGAGGATCGCTCCCTCCTGGCGTGCTCGTGCCGACGCTACCACACAGCCGACGGTGCACCATCGCGATCGACGCGGACCTGTTCTACCTCATCGATTACGCCACGAGGTACCTCGCGCTCGAGGCGGAGTTTGGTCCGCGGCCGGATTATCCGTATCGCGCTCGGACGTCTCTGTCGTTCAACACGTTTCGATTCGCGATAGCCCTCGTGCATGAGCTGTTCCACGTCCTCGAGCGGGCGTACAATGGAATATCCGTCGTGGAGACTGCTGTTCGCGGCCACTCCGCCGGGTCGGCGGGCGGCTGGGCGGTCGGGAAGGAGACTTTCTACGGCCATTCCGCCGTGTCGGAGTGCGGCTACGAGGTCGAGAATGCCATCTTCGGTGGCGTACCCACAGCGTTGGTAGTCGGAAGAGCTGAGATGGACAGTGCGTCGTTCTGCGCGAAGGCGGTCGAGAGGGAGGGCCAGCACCGACAACATTTCGCGTACCGACTCGCGCTGGTTCCATGGCCGTCATACGCTTTGTTCCGGTCTTATGAGAAGAGGGGCTATATTTCAATGGGGCTCCGTCGGGGTCATAAGGGACCTACGGTCGACGGATTGGATCGGATTGACGTGAAGTTCGTAGAGCATGTTCTGTCCGAGCGGTTTTGGGCGGCGGGAGTCGGTCCGGGACCTTTGATCTTGCCAAAAGTTGGGAAGACGGGACGGACGTGGTGTGGGAGGATGAAGGCGGCGAGATTTACCAAGATTTCCCGCTGAGCAGAATCCACACGGGCCCTGTTGAAGGGCATTCGCGGTGTCGTGCAGTTCAACCCGGGTCGGCGACTTGTCGGGACTGGATCTCGTTGTTGTAGTTCAGATCCGTCGAGGAGAGCTTTGCCATCGCTCGTCGCATAGTCATCGAGTATTTCCAGCTTTGATGGGACGCACATAGCACAAGTAACGTTTCCAAGCACTTCTCTCGTTCCGTTTGCAATCGTCGCTCATCGTTTCTCGTATTCGTAAGATAACAAATCGTCTCGTCAAAGTCAAAACCCCTCTGACTGAACCCTCTCATATGCGCCGACAAGCTCGGGTGCTCGACTGACAGTCTGCTCGACAGATACCATCAGAGTAGCAGTCTTCTACGAGAAGCCTTGAATAGATTTGTGCCCGCTTTGTCATCAGGCGAGGTTCCGGACAATGCGGATAATGCCCTCCCGTACAGTACGCACAGAGCGTGGCGGTAAGGGTATGCGAGCTGGCGCCAGTGAATGTATCCGACACTTGCTCCGCGCGGAATGGCCTTCAAATGCTTTGGTCAGTCGTTAAAGCTCGTGGTTCTGGCAGCGCTTCCATCCACACCACACCACAGCCCACGCAGGGTGCCAGCTGTGCAGGTCCGTCATGCCTGACACATCGTCAACATTGACGTCTTCCGAGCAATGTGCGAAGATGTGCTGCGAGAAATTCTTCAACTAGGTCGACAGTCCACTGCGCGAGAAGCCCAGTCTCAGTTCAACTTGCAGGCAGATCCAGTCAAGTTCTCGTTTGTACGGCCCCGACTCAAGTCTGGACAACATCCAAAAGAGATAAGGTAGTGCCATCCTTGCTGCGTCCTCAGAATCGCGAATTTTGTTCTTTTGTGTTCACCGATGCCGCGAGACTCTGTCGCCTTTTGAGATCCCGTCTCGTCATATGCCGATGCTTGGGATGATGCTGGCACTGTGCAGGCCGCTCAGTCGTTAGTGGCCTCATCATTTGGTCCCGTTCTGAAATCTGTCGTCTCGGGAATTATCGTGAGTGTGAGAGGTTCGATCCGTGCGGATCATCACCACCGACGATCCTCTTCCATCCGTAGAGAAGACACAGTTTTGCATCGCAGAGGCTCTCGTTGCTCCCTCTTGCGCAATGTCGTTGCTCTTCTTTATCATCATCATCACGAATCATTCTTCCTCATGAACATCATTCAACAAATTGCCTCGTCAAAAACCTTCTGAACCCTCTCCTCTCCACCAGCCATTCCTCGCTTCCCGCGCCTCGTCTCAATTGAAACTCTTCCCATCTCCCTTCTACACCTCCTCCGATCACGACCAACCTCACACTTTCTTCATTCGTATCTCCATCACTCCCATCCAATCCGGCGGGCATGAATGTGAGCACACCCTTCACTGCTCTCCCACTTGGCTCTCCAGGTCGTGGCAGAACCTCATTACGCACTCTCTTCCGACCGCCACTAGGTAGCACAGTCCAGGAGTATTCCGGACGACCAGTCTGCCAGTGGGGTGGATCAGACCCAAGATGGAAGGAATGAGATGCTGCACTCCGGGAGTCGGACAGTAGTCGGGACGCAAACGGTGCATTTTTGAACGCGGATGCAAATGTGGACGGAGTTAAGCCGGTGGCTGGAGGAAGATTCGGAGGTGGGATCGGCAGGAGGGCGTAGTAGTCTTGGATGCTCGTCGCCTGGCCAGCGGCACTTGGAGCGACGGGTGCTGAGGTCGTCGACGGAGTAACAGACGCTGGATTTGAGAGACGATTTTGACGATGAGAAGGTGCAGCCGCAGTGGGAGCTGATGTTTGGACTTGTATCGGTTCGGATGGCCGCAGATCGAAGACATGTAGCGTTCCTTTGTCACTCGTTGAGGCAAGCCAGCGGTTGCCAGGACTGAATGCTAGGTCGTAGATGATAGCATGATCGAGTCCACGCCGGAACTCGGCGACCTGGTCAAGCGTGCTGGTGGCGAAGACACGGAGTAGTGTGCCTTGCTCGCTGGTGGTGACTAGGAGTGTCCCATCTGGTGAAAGAGCGATGCAGTGGAGCGAGGAATTGTGAGCGCGGACAACGCGTTTGCTGGTGGATGCCTTTGGGTGGAGCGAGATGAGCTGGATCTGGCCAGTGCTTCGCGCGGGTAGGATGAGGAGGTCATTTGTGAGACAGCAAAGAGCGAAGGGATTGTGGGAGGTATTGTGAAGGGAGTGAACTCGATTCGGTGCCCGCCAGATTGCTCCCTTTAGCTCGGAACTGTTCGGTGAAGAGCGATCCTCTGGCGGCGGCGAAGGTGGTGCTTGAGGCTGAATTTCTTCATGTTGGAACAGAATGGTCCTGTCCTGCAAGATGATTGCCATCCATTTCGAGCTCAGTCTCAAGCCCAAGACTTGTTCATGTAGATCGAATCGAGTGAGCTCCCGCTCGAGCACGCAATCCCAGAAGATGACCAGATTCGGTCCGCCGCCGTCTTCCGACTTGTGGGTAGGAACGTAGGCAACATATCGGTCGTCCAAGGCAGCAGCAATTGCCGCACCGAATGGCGAAGGCAGAGACGGATGATGAGTCGTCAAGCAATTGTCCAAACGAAAGACGCGGAAGCCATCGGCCAGAGCAGCAACGAATCGTTTGCGGGAGGAGGAGATGGAAAGGGAGAGAACATTGGGCGTGTTGGATGGCTGAATGGCCTGACGAGTGTTCATCTTGGATGGCCGTCTAGATTCACCGTGGCGTTCGGTCCTTCATCGTGCTGTCCTTCCTGATTTGACGATGTACGCAGATATCATGCCCAATCAGGCAGGCAGGCAGGCAGTTGCGAAGAATACCTACCCTTCAGCAGGAAGAGCGGAACAATTTGTCTTGGTGGGATGTTTCCTTCCAGTTCCTTCCAGGTTGGATATGTGTCTGTGTACCAGGAAAATCAGGCGGGACCAGTCGGTGTATCAGATGAGAGGGAAGGGAGGGAGTGAGTGAGAGAGTGAATGAATGAATCATTGCCATCACATGGCGGGATGTTGTTGGATGTTCATCAGACTCGCTGAGTCAGGACGGCAAGACGGCCGTTGCCGTTCCCGTTGCCGTTGCCGTTGCCGTTCCCTGCACACCAACAAGCATACAGCCCCTTTGCCATTGGGAGAGAAGTTGAAGGTGTTGTTTCCTGCCTGACCGTGAACATAAACTCCCGTCATCCACCACCTCAGGTCAGTACACACCAAGGTACCCACGCAGCACCAGAATCCAGGCAACAGCTGTGGCCTATCTAACCTCCACTTCCACCACCACCATCACCACCACCACCACCACCGCCATCGACAACATCACCCGAGCCACCGCGCTGTTCCTTCACTGACTCCCCTGTACCGTACCAGTCTCCCACGATCACCACCACCACAAACTCCACCCATCCTATCCCACCGAGCCAACCGTCAGGATAGTCTCCTTGCGCGCCGACTCGCCCGCCAGCATGTCTACCTCCACATCCGCCATCAAGCTCCGTCGCAAGAAGAATGTCAAAAAGGGTATCCAATTCTGTCTGATGGTCTGCGGCGCCTCCGGCACCGGTCGCACCACGTTCGTCAACACCCTCTGTGGTCGTCAGGTCCTCACACCGCTCGACGCCGATGATCCCACCACCGCCCACGTCGAGGAGGGCGTCAAGATCAAGCCCGTGACCGTCGAGCTCGAGTTGGACGAGGAAGGCACACGTGTCTCTCTCACCATTGTCGACACGCCCGGCTTTGGTGACAGCATTGACAACGAAGCTTCCTTCAGCGAGATCTCCACCTTTTTGGAGAGGCAATATGATGACATCTTGGCTGAGGAGAGCAGAATCAAGCGTAACCCGCGATTCCGCGATAACAGAATCCACATTCTCCTGTACTTCATCGCGCCGACGGGTGAGCCAGAGTACCCACTACACCATCGGTCCGCACATACTGACACCTCCTCCCCAGGTCACGGTCTTCGCGAACTCGACATCGAGCTCATGCGCCGTCTCAGCCCTCGCGTCAACGTCATTCCCGTCATCGGCAAGGCCGACTCCCTCACCCCACTCGAGCTCGCCGAGAGCAAGAAGCTCATCATGGAGGACATTGAGCACTACCGCATTCCCGTCTACAACTTCCCATACGACATTGAAGAGGATGATGAGGATACCGTCGAGGAGAACGCCGAGCTGCGCGGCTTGATGCCTTTTGCCATTGTGGGCTCGGACGAGATCATCGAGCTTGATGGCAAGCGTGTGCGCGCCCGTCAATACCCATGGGGTGTGGTCGAAGTCGAAAACCCACGCCACTCCGACTTCCTCGCCATCCGCTCCGCCCTGCTCCACTCCCATCTCGCGGATCTCAAGGAAATCACCCACGACTTTCTCTACGAGAACTACCGTACCGAGAAATTGTCCAAGAGCGTGGCCGGAGGAAGCGACATGGTGGGTTTGAATGCCGAGGGTGACAGCCTCGACCCGCAGAGTCTGGCCAGCCAGTCGGTGCGCCTGAAGGAGGAGCAATTGCGCCGTGAGGAGGAGAAGCTGCGTGAGATTGAGGTCAAGGTGCAGCGCGAGATCAACGAGAAGAGGCAGGAGTTGCTCGCCCGCGAGTCTCAACTCAAGGAGTTGGAGTCCCGCATGAACCGGGAGCACACTCCCAGCAGCCAGCCTGTGGGTATGGACGACGATGAGAGTGTGGGAGGTGCTCAGCACTGAAGTGGAGAAGAGCTGGGATGACGAGCTGCTGAGGAGAGTCAATAGCGTGAGGTTGTGCTTGAAGACACCGGGCGGGTGGATTGGGCGATGAGCATCATCGGGAATGGGAGTGGATGAGCAGGAAGGGAGATACAGCTTCAATACCCATCAGAGCTATAATTCTGTTTGTCCGCGAGGATTTTGCTGTGCAAGAGCGATTGTATGTATTCTGGCTGGAGAAGAATGAATTTTTGTTGAAGTGGACTGCAGCATTGGAGGCTTGATCCCTTGAGGATCCGTGATTCAGGCCAGAACGCCTTCGCATTGTTACCTCGCAGGAAGATAGCAGCGGTGCCAGGCCTGAGACAGCAATCCAGGTACACGGATGTGGGAGATCCTGTCTTGTCTGTCACTCACGCATACTCTACCACACCTCGACGGGATTAGCAGCACTACAGCATGCAGTGAGATCGGTCTTGTGCAGTGCGATCAGGAAAATCTTCATAACGCGAGCTGATGCGTGTATACGTACGTCAAGCGCTCTCCCAACCCTGAAGGCGGAACCTGTTGTAATGCGCAGGGGATGTGCAACAGAAGGGTCCGGCCTGTCAGCTGCTCTCCTCAATTCAACCAGGAATCAAGACGTCCAGGACAATATCCGTGATGAGATGAGATGAGACGAGAAGACATTCATCGACACGACACAACAATCATGCTCGCTTCTTCCCATTCAGCCTCTTGGAGGATTTCGCCATGGCCTTCATGACACGGCCGAACAGCACTGCGCTCATTCTGTCCTGTCTGGGTCCGGCTCTCATTCTCTACGCCATCCTGCTCACCTATCACCCGCCTTCAATTCGCTCTTCAAGAACCGGCAGCACCACCTCGGCCGACTACATTCCCAACATCGCACAATACGTCTACATCCTTCCTGAAAACACGACCGAGCTCTCCTTCCGTTTCTCCCAGGTCCTCTCCGTCTACGCGACATCAAAGTACTGGCAGCCATCCGCCATCTACCTCCACACCAACGCACCCGCCGACGTCCTCTCCCGCCCCTGCAGCGGCGTCGCAGGGAAATGGACCCAACTCATCTTTCAAATCCCCAATCTGCGAATCGTCCGCGCAGAACCACCCGTCCACACAACGAAGAACTACACCATTGACCTCGTCGAGCACAAGTCCGACTTTGTCCGCGTGGCTGCTCTACGCGAGTACGGCGGCGTCTACCTCGATTTCGACGTCCACCCTCTCCGCGACATCAAACCCCTTCGCGAGAGCGGCTTTCGTGGTATCGTAGGCCGGCGAGTCGGCGGCCAAGTCTGCTCGGGCGTGTTCATGACCATGCCACACGGCAGATTGATTGAACTGTGGAGCGAAGCAATGCACGACATGTTCGATGGCTATTGGTCTACCCACAGCGACTATGCCCTCTCGATCGTCAGCCAGAAGCTTGTCGCCGAACCCCGCGAGGCGTTGATCATGGAGCGCGAAGCCTTCGCTCCGGGGAGCTGGATGTACGCGGACAAGACCCTCCTGCTGCAAGTCCACGACGAGCAAGTCTCGGCATTGGACATGATGGATGAGGACGGCCACTTGCCGAGTTACGAAGAGAAGGACCTTCCGACGCGATGGTCGTTGGGGGAGTTTGGAAACTCGGGACCCCAATGGTCGGTGGATTGGAGCACGTCATATGTGCTGCTTACGTTTGCGCACGAGCAAGATTCGTTCAGCGGTATACCGGGGTTTGAGTCCATCTCGCCGAGGTATATCATGAATCGACGGAGTGATATGGCGAGGGCGGTGTATCCCGTGCGAGGGATCTCTATGAACAGGGCTTGATTGAAGTCGACGATCCTGAACAGTTTCCGGTCAACCATGGAGTGCCGGCTGGGTAGTGATGTGATAACTTTCTATTGTGACATGCGAGGAGGTCGATCTCATCACGCATTCAGCTGAAATCGAATCCAACGCCTCACACCCCATCCGCCCTTCGATTGGGATCCTGCAGTCGACTCAACTCCAACGCTAATCGATACACATACGACGCCTGATCCACCGGTCGCAAGCTCTGAAACGCCCACTCCCTCCCGTTCTGCGCCAATTGATGCGCCAGTTCCCTCCCTTCCTCCTCCTCGACGAGATATCGTACAATCTCGGGAAGATCCTCCAGCCCGAGACTGACGGGGACGAAGTGCACCCAGGGGATCAAGCGGTCGTCGTGCCACTCGCGCATCATGGTCTGTTTGAGCGGCAGCGAGTGCGACATTAAGAGACGATAATATCGCCCCGAGTGGCCGTTGCCGTCCGTGTCGAAGACCAAGGTGTACTTGCCGTTCTCCCCGCGCGGTCGTCCGCCGCTGATGTACGGCGCGAACAGCGCCTTTTCCGCCTCGCAGGCGATCTCGTCGCACTGCACGATGTTGGTGAAGTAGGCGTGGTAGACGGCCGCGTTGAAGGATTGATCGGTGCGGGACTCCCATTGACCGGTCTGAGGGTTGCGGTCGAGGTACTTGTGTTTTTTGGTGGGGTCGTGGTTGTTGGCGAGCAGCACGAATCGTTGACGGTGAGATTTCGCCCAGAGGTCGCTGGACGGGGTGATGAAGGTTCCGGTCGTGCCGCCAGCCCAGTACAGTCCGTGCTCCTTCTCGTTCCACTGAACGGCTTCCTTTTCGTCCCACGCGTACATGCCGAGATTGTAGGCCACGGCCGGGAACATGATGTCTCCCATGGTGGAGGGCGCGGCGGGCGACATGATCGGGACGGTGCGCCGGGTGAACTTCATCGTGGTTGGCCCGCTCCAGAGACCATACAGGGTTTCGAATTCGGGATGGGTGCAGATGTCGATGGCCGCATCGTGGTTTTGAATCAATGGAATGCCGCCCGTGGGAATCTCGGATTCAAGGTCGCTCGGTCGCATCTTCCTCTCGGACTCGTGGCATGGCTCGGTGAGGTTGTACCAGCAGTTGCGATGATTGTCGACTTCGATCCAGAATTCCTCGTGCACCCCGGGCATCATGACCACCCGCGGCTCGTCGATTGCATTGAAGTGGAGCTGAACATCGGGTATGTGCTCGGTCTAATGGCCAGTCAGCGGTGTTCTAAGACGTGGTGCTACCTATGAGCCGAAGCGACAAAGCGGTGTCTTTCGTGACGAACGCATCTGCTGTGTCCTGTGCAGTACTTACGACATTGGCCAGCCCGCTCGCCAATTCTCCGATACATCCTTCAGGCAGCCATTTGCCATTCTCGATCCGGCAGAAGTGAATCCGGGGACCATCAGATTTACTCGTCTCTTCCGCGTTGCCGGCAACCTCTCGACCACTCAGTTGATAGAACGGAGCCAGATCTCTTTCCATGACATCGAAGTTGTCTATCATCGGACAATCATTGGCTTTGGCGTGCTCGAACCATTTTTGAAAGCCCGGTGGCGGTACTCGGGTATACCGCCGATTGTACTCGATCACAGCGGCTTCGTACGACTGTGATTGTTGTGCTACCATCTCTTCGAACTGACGCCGTGCCCGGCGAGCCAGCACTTGAATCGGGTGATGTTGTCGGTCGAAAGCCTCGGCGATGTCGAAAGATTGCGCGAGGTTGCCATCGTCGTGCGGTGTGGTGGTGGTGGTGTGGTGGAGGATGGATGAAGAATGGTGTCGAAATGCGAAGAACAGAATGCAGACGAGAATGGAGGCAACGATGATCCAAGGCCTGGGAGTCCGATTGACCAACATCGTCAACAGCAGCGCTGGACAATGCGACAGGCAACACGAAGATCCCACGCGGCGGGTAGGGCGCCCGGGGGTTTTGGGACTGGGCTCGCCCTGGGTTTTACCGCAATAAGGCAGTAGAAGGACTCGTTAGTCAGGGGATGAGAGTTTGGGGGATCCGGGCTGGGAAGCCGGACTCATAACGCGGACCAGAAGACACGCACAGCCGAGTAGGATTCTCGGAAGCCCACCTGAATCAGAGCCATGGTTCGAGTCGAAATCTCAATTAAATGGAGGCGAATGAGTAGCAACAAGGCCCGTCATGTCGAGTCGCCACGCCGGACGCAAGGTTGATATAGATTCCACACTCACACTTGTTGGTTTGAATTTCTGGCAGAAGACGTTCGCTATCCCTCTCTTCCATGGTCTGTTTTCAAGAAGAAAAAGCAAAAGTTTACTGAACCGCATTATCGCATGACCGTACACGTATTGCGTAAAAGGTTCGGAATGAGCTGCATAAAGAGAAATAATAATCGTCCAAGACACGAGCCGCTTACCTTGCAAATCCAGCAGACCATAAGCGGGCCACCATCGAAGGGTTTTGCAATGAAAACCCAACCGATTAGGTCATTGTAATGATTTTCCAGGCCGCAAGTAGCGTATCGGCGAATCGAAGGGCCGTGAAGCAGGTAGAATCCAGATGGGTGTGCGAGCAAGGTATCGGAGCATCCTGCCTTCGACCATGCGTCTGCGGAATCCAAGCTGCGCAATCGATGTGACCGTCGGAATGCGCCCCGAGAACCGAGACCGGCACTGCACATAGGCGTTGGGCGGCATGAAAAGGGTATCCGGAGAGGTCGTAGATATCGCCTGTCAAGGCGTGCCGGAACGGAGCAATGTAAAGTCCCCGGAGACACTGTTTGTCACAGGCCTTTGTAAGCAGGCGCGAGATGCTGGAGGGTCCTCGGTGTCAGTGAGATGACATCGTAGATGGATGCGCCCACAATGAACGTGGCATCGGGGATGGCAAGGTCGTCGCGGTACGAAAAGCGACGATTCCTCGCAGGCCTTGCAGCCAGGTCACAGGTCAAGATGCGAGCAACCACGCAGAATGGCCAGCGCCGTCCAAGATCCTGAGAAGAGGCCATTGGTACGGAGTGATGCCAACAGGTACGAATCTGTGCTGCAGCATGCTGTGGACAAGTCGAGGGGAATGGGAGTACTTCTGCTGACCCATATGTCTATTGGCGTGGCTGAAGGACGGGGAAGAGTTGCTGCACCTTCTCGAAAGGTCGTTTGGCGGTCTGAAGCCTGTAGGGGTGCATATATACTGCCAACACACTAGAGAATTTCGGTAAATGAGGGTCCCGGCCAACACTTAGTCAGCACAGCCAATCTTGGTAATAACCCCACCAAGCTAGCTTTGTTTATCAACATCGAAGTGGACGCCAAGTATACCGCTAGAATTCCTACTAATACCTCGGGATTTTCGAAATCTACTATACCGCGATAATAGATAGTTATAGCTACTTAGGTAAGTAATAAACTATAGATTCTACGTAACTACTACTTCTATATCGCTTAAGACAGTATATTAAGAAGAAGCGGAATATTAAGGACGAAGGTAAGGACAACGACGAGGTAGGTATAAGAGATAGCCGTATATTTATAGTAATAGAGCGATATATAGTTACCTTTAGTATAACGACGATAGTAATACTATTAAGAGGTATTACTAAAGGCCCTTATATATCTACCCTCTAGTACTTAGACCCTTATAAGGTTAATAGGTTT